>PVLD010030915.1:0-16322 GCA_004027595.1 Dinomys branickii
TCTGTTATTGGATGACTTTTTCATACTGGCCAGTTTTACTGGGGTGAGATGAAATCTCGATGTTGTTTTTATTTGCATTTCTCGAATGACTAAGGATGTGGAACATTTTCTCATGTATTTATTTGCCATTTGTATTTCTTTGTCTGAGAATTGTGTATTCATCTCAGATGCCCATTTCTGGATTGGGTCTTTGAATTTGTAATTCAGTTTTGATTGTACTGTTTTTCTGCTACTTTGTGCCTATTTGTTAATGTTTTTGTTCTTTTACTTTTAAAATAAAAAAAGAATAAAGGAAGAAAACATATCAACAAACAGACATCCATTTATAAAATAGCATGAGAACAATACAAACAATACAGAGTTACAGACAAAGTAGTAGGACATTAACAATAGTTGTATTACTATTGATATCTTCAAAGTGGTTTCTCAGGAAAACAAAGAGACATACAATAATGATCAAACCAGTAATCATTAACCATTCCTTTCAGTAAAGCAACAGAAGACAGTAGTACAACTGTTAGCTATTCTGTATGTACATACATACATAAATACATTCATAATTTCCCTTTCTTTCCCTTTTCCTTTCCCACACCTCAGTTGCCCCTCACTTTTGAGCATTTTCCTTTCATTTCACAATGTCTATCACACCTCCTAGTCTAATTCTTTTTTATGGTAGACACCTGTGCTTTGCATTGCTTTGTTTAGCTTAGGTTTTTATTAGTGTTTTCAGTAGACTTGCTGATCATTTTGTTTCATTAACTGTTTAGTTATACAGTATCTTCTTTGAACTTGCCAAGCACCTTATTGGTCTGTTTTTTATTTCTTCTGTTATCATTTCAAATAGTTCACTTGTGTGGCTTTTGATGCACCTCCATGCCACATGGATCAGCTTTGGGTGAGTTGGGGGGTTTGGAAGGCATTTTGTTGCCTTGTCTTCTCATGTTTCTATATTTTGTTTTGTTTATTTTCTGTGCTGAGGTGTGCAAGTTAATTATAGTGGAAGACTTTATTGCTAGCGTGGAGGCTTCTTCAGTTAACATCTGCTTTCCAGTTATGCACTCTGGGTGTGGCTAGCTATAGGTTTTTGCTTCTGTGCCAGAATTTCTCCATCTCTGTTTATTCAGGAGGGGAAGCTGAGTATATTTGGCTCAGTTTTCTAGGAATGGGCTGCAGTACCATTTTTTTTTTTGTACCCAGAATTGAACTTGGGACCCTGTGCTTGCAGCAGTACCATTAATGACACCAAAGTAATGGGACATTGGCACACAGGGAAAACCAAATGAGAGCAACCACTATGACACCTTAGCTATGGCAGTAAAATCAGCAACAATAATAGCATAAAGACAAACTGGATATTGGCACCCACTAAAAGCCAATAACGGACCACCCTTAACCATAGAAAAGAGATGTGTGATTACAGCATAAACATTCAAACAAACCAAATATTGATTTACAGTAAATATAAATATAAAATAGTAAATATAAATATAGTAAATATAAATATAAAAATGGAGCAGCTAGACCTACATTAGTAATAAAATAGCATTTAACAATAATAGTATAGAATCAACTTCTAAAGATTCATAAAGCTTAATGGTTATACTAAGAAAAACAGACAGTGTGGGAACAAGAGCATGAGAAATGAAAATTTAAAAGTAAGCAATGAGAGATGAGAAGTTGGTGAGAAAAGTGAAATAAATGATCCTATTAAGGAGTAAATTAATAGTATTAGGTAAAAGGAACAGAAATTAATAAATAAGAAAAAAGAAAAAAGAAAAAATTGAGAGCAAACTAAGTGAAAAAAAGAATAATAAGGAAAAGGTTGAGTTTGACAGATAGAGAGATCAGAAAAGGGGGAAAAACTGCAAACACCAAAAACTCAAACCATACAAAACCAAACTGAAACAAACCAAACCAAAGCAAACCAAACCAAGCCAACCTCCTTTTATTAAATATAAAAATAAATATAAAAATATAAAAAATATAAAATATAAAAAGCAAACTAATCTGTAGATTAACTCAATATAACTAATAATAAATCATTATAGGAAAGGATACTGTATACTGGGCAGTCCCCAAATGTAAATTTGTGCCTAGACTTCTTTCCTCTGGTTAACCCTCTCCATAGCTGGTCACAACTTAATCCAGCCCGTGGTGTCCCCCCAGGGGCCCCTAGAGTCACAGACATCTGAGGAATGTGGCTCTTTTAGGAACTTTTCTATACATTTCAATTTCTACAATTGTTTATTTAGCATCTATTATGCAGAAAGTTCTAGGAATAAAAGAGCAGAGAATAAGAATTTAGGCAAGACCTACTCTTTGGTCTAAGAGAAAGCAAAAGGTCAAATCCTTAAAATTTACAAAGAAGCAGAGATGCAAATCTTATTTTTCAACTCATTTTTCTGTAGTCAGAAAGATAGAATTTTCTGTTTACATAGAAAGTTGTTATATATGGAAAAAGATGGTATATCCCCACAAAAATACAGAGTTTAGGAGTCACAGATGGCCCCATGCTCCCAGCTAGTGCTTGGAGGTAGGCACATGCCTGGAGCCACATGTATGCAACAGTCTTGTGTGGTGTTGACCTTGAATGGCCCCACTGGTAGTGTAGTTTGTGTCTCCCATGCTTCATGTCACCTACCTTTCCCTGGAGTCATCTCACCCCCAGGTGGTTCCTTGAATCCTTTCCACTGAACCCTGGTCCATCTGTGTGTGCTGTGACATTTCCTCTGAGGCGCTTCACTCATGATGTCTGAGATCTTTCCCCTCCATCTTGCCTTGGTTCTCCAGACCACTGGCTCCTAAATGACTTTGCAGTGGTCTTTCCTTCCTCAATGTGCCTTGAAGTATCCAGGTTAAGGGAGATGCTGTTTGGGACTGGTGGAACCCAGTCTGGCAGGGCCAGAAGGCTGTGGGTTAGAGGAAGGGGCTGGGCTGGCTCAGTTGAGGAGGGTACTGGGAAAGGTGCTGAAGCTCCTGGTCAGAACCATCACCTGGATGGAGTCTGGTGATAGGTGGGCCCCTGTACAGGTCTGCACCAGGGAAGCCGGAGGGGCAGAGGCCACCTGCACTGCTAGGGACTGCTCATGGGACCAGTGGCCAAGCTGAGATCAAGCTCAGACAGTCGTCCTGCCGGATGAAGTTCCTCTCACTTTTAGGGTGTCCCTTTCCATCCCCATTCATCACAGCTGCCCATGGACTCTGGCACTTCCCTATATAACCTTGACCCTTCTCCCCCCAAGCTGTCCTTAGAGGGCTCCCCAGGCACGCCTGAGCTGCCCTCAGTCTGCACCCACCCCTCTACCTTCCCGGATGCCAGTTATATCAGGCACCTGTAGCCCAGGGGTGGAACTAGCTGCTCTCAGGGTCACTGCTCCTTCCTTTCCCTTGGTCCCCAGGGCCAGGGTTTGGATCTCTGCTGGGGAGCTGTGCCAGACTCACAGTGTTTGGAGATGATCTGGGGAACCGCTGTGCGGGTAGAGTCAACTGTCTCACTGTTGCTGTGCCCAACAGCAGCATTCTCTTTCCATTCACACTCTGAATCATCGTCTGTTTATTAAACATGTGGATTTTCTGATTTACAGGTTTTGGGTCTGTGAAAGCCTGATGCCACCAGCTGTTTTTATACTCTGTCATCCAGCACAGTTTCCATGTGGTGGTTCTACCGTTGGCTCTGGAACAGCCAGTCCTGGTATCCAAATACTTTCATCCTAATGGTATCCCCAGCATGAACCTCGCCACAGGGATGGCACATTTGCCTGCACTCCTTGTTTGCTTTGTAGCTCAAAGTTACAGTGTCATACCAAGGGTGGCCCTGGGAACAAAGCAGCAGCAGGTGAGTGCAGCAGCGAGTGGGTGGAGGGTGAGGATACCCAAGTCCTAACAACCCCCTGGGGCATTAGGGCACATGCTCCATCCTGGTAGTGAAGCCCAGACAGGAGAATCTTTCCAGGTGCCTCTGCGACCATCCCAGGAGAACATCCCAGGCAAAGGCTGCACCACTCAGAGCCCTAAGAATTGATATGGCTAATATATGAAAACTGGTCTCACCAGTAATCAAAGAAACACAGGGCAAACAACACCTTGGTAGCTCAAGACAGCACCTGTGTGGTAAGGTGTGGCCTTAAGATTCAGAGTACCCAGGAAAGGTCACGCTTCTTGGTTTCACTCTTGGTAAGATGTCCAGAAGAGGGAATTGGACAAAGGCTCGTGCATAGCACACTATCACAGCCCTGCTCATAGGAAAAACAAGACTATTTACCTACTTAAACATGGGGTAGTGATTAGGTAAATATCTAGTACCTCTCAGATAAATAAAGTTGCTGAGACAATGAATGCCAGAATATTATGTACCACATAAGAACCTGGAGGGAAGAGTCTGGAGCTCTCAGGGAACAAAGTGACGCATGGAGGGAAACCTGGTGGGAAAATCACTGCAGTTCTGGGGATAGGGAAGGGCAGGACAGAGACAGCAGGGGTGGGAGAGAAGCCTGGAGGACAGGGTGTGGGCTGGGGAGGTCAGGCGCGTACGCTTGTTAAAGCTTACTGAACCAAACCTACCATCAGGGCATTAAGTCTCATCTAAATGTGCCCCATAAAGTGGGCTGAAAGTGAGCAATGTAAAATTATATTGACCGCCCCCATTAAAGTACATAGGAAAAGGACAAAGGAAATATGCTGGGATATGACTAATGGCTCTTTTGGGATTACAGGAGCTGAGAAGTTGGACAACTTCATCTTCATACTTTGCTTTCCACCATACATATAGTAGCATTGGAAAAGATGCTCACATCCTAGCCTCTGAATTTGAATGCAGCCATTCGTGGGGAGTAGTCCTTGCAGATGTGATAAGGATCTTAGGTGGAGATAACACTGGATTATCAGAGGGCCCTTGGTGGACCTCAGTCCAGTGACAAGTGTCCTTACAAGAAACAGAGGAGGGGACACAGACACAGAGCGCAGGAGCCACGTGAAGACAGAGACAGAGGCAGGAGTGATACAGCCACCGAGGAAGGGCTGGGGCCTCGACTTTGGCCTTCCGGCCTCCAGAACGGGGAGAGAGCGAATTTATGATGTTTAAGCCGCCCAATTTGTGCGAATTTGTTAAGGCAGGAAACTAATGCAGGCATGTTAGAGCTCTATAAGCAGAAAATAAGGCAGAATTAAATATGAACAGGGAGGAAAATACACACACGGAGATCGAATCACACCACGCTCCAGGAATAAGGGTGATGCCCCAGGCCGCAGGCCAGCTGCAGGGGCGAGGTCTGCTGTGGGTCTCTGCTCACTGGCCAGGGTGGGCAGCGGGGTGCCAGTGCTTCTCTTTCTCACTCCCTTTTGTTTGTTTCTTATGTCTTCCTTTTAACTGATTACAGTACAATGGAGAATAAAGCTATAGTTTTAACAGCACATTGAAAGTATCGTTCCCCATGGTCGAATAGGATTTGCCCTTGGGATGCAAGGAAGGTTCAAAACACACAAACCAACACACAGGAGACACCACACGAGAAGGAGGAAGGACACGGACCACAAGGCCACCTCAGTCAACACAGATGAGGCCACTGGCAGAATTTGCATCCTTACATTATGAAACTTTCAGCAAATTGAGGGCAGAAGGAACAGCAGGAATGCAGGCCACATGCCCAAGTCAACAGCTGACATGGTACGCAGCCCACATGTGTAAAGGCTTTTCCTCTTAGATGAAGACAGGGGCCCACTCTCCCTGCTCCTGTCCCCGTGATGCTGATGGCTGGACAGCAAGTAGGCAAGAGAAGGAAAGAAAGCATACCCAAGTCAGAGCCCGGGAGTCACAGTGTTTCTTTGTGCAGCAGATGTGATCATACTGATGAAAACTCTAACTACTCCATCAAAAAATGGTTAGAGCTAATAAATGACTTCAGTTCAGTTGTTGCATATGAAGTCAGCATGCAATAGTCAGTATACTGTGCGCTGACAACAAACCACTCTAAAAAAGAACTCCAGAAAAGAATCTCATTTTCAACAGCTGCCAAAACCAAACCGAACCAAAACAAACTGTAGGAATCAATTTAATCAGGATGTGTCTGTTGAATGTTTAAAATGATAGTTTTAAATGTAAAATCGTCCTTACTGAGTAAAGCTTTATGTTCTCAGTGCTGGTGTTTGAATGTCTCACCTGCATCTCCACCTGCTGCCAGTACATGGCCATGTGTCTCCTTCCTGTCTCCTGTGCCTGTCCCTTGTCATACCTGTCCCTGGACTGTGTCACCTCCAGCCTGGTGGCTGTCTCACCCCGCTCTGGTGCCCTTTGGTGCCCCCTGCCCAGACTGCCCTGAGTGAGCCCCTTTTCCCGCTCCACCATCCCTAACTGCTGGCTCCCTTCCTACCATCAGTTTCCACACAGCCCTTCCCCGAACTCCCAGAGCCTTCCTTTGACCTCTCCCTTTCAAGAAGCACTAGAGTAGATCTGCTCCCCACTCCCGAGTCTGCCCTTGACCCCTGAAGGCCTCACCCTCTTTTCTGATGGGGACAGTAATAGCTTTCACCTGAGTGGTACTAAGGGTTCCCACTTCTGCCCATCCACCCAGCTGTGTCCCCCAATGTTCCCCAAGCCAGCAAGTTTCCAGGCTCCAACTGGAGCCCTCCTGCCCACTGTAGCTGAGGAGGGACAGCTCTGTGGCTGCTCCTCTGGACGCCTCTGGACACCATTAATGTTTCTCCTTCAACTCGCTGAGATTCTTTGGGGGCCCCCAGTGGCCCTCACCCCAGTTGTGTTCCACCTTCTCCTTCATCTGTCTGATCAGCCTTGTCCACCCTGGACTTTGCCTGGTCAGTGTGGCCCTGTGCTGGCCCCTCAGAAGCCTGCTTCCTGGTCTGAGGAACCGAAGAGAGAATGTGTGCAGACGAATTCTCATCACCTTGCACCCCTGGGGTCCTGCCACCTCTGCCCTGCTGTGCTGCTGCCCTCTCTGGGGATCACCTTCATGCTATGGCCATTTCCCTTCCCAGAACCGAAGGATGTGTACTTCTGGGCCATAGATGTGTGCTGATAGCTGTGAGTCACATTATGTGTGCTATCTTGCAGCCTCAGGTAGGACTAGTTCTGCACTCATCCTGGGGTCCACTTGCTTTCATTCTGGGGGCGGTGACCGTATAAGTGACTTACCTACCTGTTGTCCATCCACACACGCTGTCTGGCTGCTGTCTGAAGAGTCATCCTGCCTGTAGCCCTTGGGTCTGTCCCAGAAGTGCCACACGCCCTGCCAGGGGCATCACCAGGGGTCAGCAAGTTGGCCAGGCATGGAGTGGCCAGGGAAGGGTGAGGGCCTCACTGCCAAGGCCAGCACTATTTACTCATTCCCACCCCAGGACATTGCCATGGTGACTCAGCCCCAGCGGTTATCATCCCACACTGCACAGACATGGGCTTTCATGTGCCCGGCTGGGGCTGCTTAGAATGCTGAGACATCCAGCCAGCTTGCCAGGGCTGCTGCTGTCAAAGAATACACAGAGGATGGGAATCAGACAGCACCTTGCAGAGGCAGTGGGGGCTGTACAGCCCTCCACGTCAGGCACCAGGTGTGGTGGGGTGGACAATGGCCACTCTGACAGACAGGAGGAAGTGCCTAGAGCTGCTGAGTGGGCAAAAGAAGGGTGGACAATGGGGACAGCATGGAAGAGCCTGCCACAAAATCACAGGGGACAAGGCATGTCTGCCTGTCAGACAGCAGCTAGGATGGTGGGGCATCTCCACAGCTTTGTGGCTTCTTGGGCACTGTCTTGGTTACTTTTGTCTTGTTGCTGAGACAAAATACCTAACACCCAAAATGAAGGAAGGAAAGGTTTATTTAGCTTAGTTTGTGGAGGTTTCAGTCCATACTTGGCTGGTTCTGAGGCAGAGGGGCACATGGCAGGGGGCAAACATTCATGGCAGCAGAACACAGCAAAAACAACCAGAGCAAAAGGAAGGAATGGCAGCAAAGCAGCCTCTTTCCCTCCCTTACATTGTAAACAGGCTACTCCCACCCAGGGGGTGGGTAGCATTCACATAATTTCCATACATTCCTCTTCTACAGGCTCAGGTTGTATACAAAGTAAGCACTTTGGCTTTCTGCTGAGTCAGTCAGTCAAACCTCTAGACTCCCCAAGTTGACACAATGTATAAACCATAACAGGAACGTTTGTGCTTCCTTAGGTGAGCTGAGCTATTCTCTCATTATGGTTGTCATTTCTTTTTTTACATAAGAGATTATTTCTGGTATTATTTTCTTTATAGCCCCATGGAGTTATTTCTTTACTTCAGTTGCTGTCATTTCAGAAATTTCAGGTACCTGTCTTTCCATTTCTTCTATGTTGATGTCTCCTGGACTTGTCCTGCATGGGCTGGAGGTCTGAGATTGCATTTTGCTTCTTTTTCTTGTGATTTTCACCTGTTGGCTCATATTTCACTTTTTCATCTCACTAGTCCTGCCTGTCCATCATGTGTGTCCCAGTCCAGGTCCTACTGTGTGAATGTTGTTCCCCTGGTGGCCGAGTCCTGTAGTTACTGTCACCATAGTTTTTTGTCTTTTCCAAAATGTCATGTAGTTGCAACCACGAAGCATGTAGCCTTTCCAGACTGGCTTCTTTCCACTAGTAATATGCGTCTAAGACTCCATGTCTCTTCTTGGCTTGATAGTTCATTTCTGGGTGTGCTAATTTACCCATTCACCTACTGAAGGACATCTCAGTTGCTTCCAGCTTCTCCTCCTTCTCCTGCCCCTCCTTCTCCTTCTTTTTCTTTGAGACAGGGTCTCACTATGTAGTTCAATCTGGTCTTGAACTCACTGTGTAGCCTGAAGTGGCCTCAAACTCATGATGATCCTCCTACCTCAGCCTTCCAGGTGCTGGGATTACAGGCACACACTACCATGCCTGCTTGGCCTTGCTCCTGACTTTTGACAAATATGAGTAAAGGTGCTGTCAGCATCTGCATGCCAGTCTGTGTACCTATATTTTCAATTCCTCTGGATAAATATCAGGGACAGCAACTGCTGGATTGAATGGCAAGAATATGTAAACCGTGGGAAGAATGTGTCCAACTTTTCTATCTAGAACATATAAGAATTTTTTAAAATCAGGCCCCCCAAATTCAAAGACCCAATCCAAAAATGGGCATCTGAGATAAACACACCCTTCTCACATGAAGAAATACGAATAACAAATAAATATATGAAAAAATGTTCAACATCATTATTCATTCAAGAAATTCAAAGAAAGACGACACTGAGTTCCATCTCACCCCAGAAAGAACGGCCGTCCTCAAGAAAGCAACCAATAACAAATGCTGGCCGGGCTGTGGGGAGAAAGGAGCCCTTCTCCACTGTTGGTGGGAGTGTAGACTGGTGCAACCACTGTGGAAATCAGTATGGAGATTTCTCAGTAAACTAGGATGAGAGGTCCCATTTAACCCAGGTATTTCCCTTTTGGATATTTTTCCAGAAGAACTAAAAACATCATACCAGACCAATATATGTGCACCCATGTTTATTATAGCAGCTCAATTTGTAATAGCTACATTATGGCAAAAACCTAAATGCCCGTCAACTGAGGAATGGATAAAAAGATGTGTTATTTTTATATGATGGAATGTTACTCAGCTATAAAGAAAAATAAACTCAAGGTTTTATAGGTAAATGGAATGAACTAGAGACCAAACTCATTAGTGAAATAAATCACATTCATATGTGTAAACATCATATTGTCTCCCTAGTATAAGAACCTGAAAGAGTAAGTAAAATCTGAAAGGTACAATAAATATTGTGAAAGAGAAAGAAACTGCTCAAAAGGAAAGAATGACTGGGATGAGGGAAAAGAAGAAAGAAAGAAGGGAAAAATATGGAAAAATATATACATAAATAGTCATATATGTGGTAGTCATATATATGGTAGTCATATATATGGTAATGTGTGCCTGTATATATATAATAGGTAAGATAATTGTACTACTAATTTCTATTGCTTTATTGAAAGCAACAGTTAAGTTTAATTGTTTGATCAGTCTTACATGCCTATATTTGTTTATCTGAGTAACCAATTAAAGATACCAATATCTTCAAATACCAACAACCGTTGTCAATTTCCTGTATAACTGTCTGAAATTCTGTATTGTTTTTATTGTTTTTATGTTGTTTTATTTATCTCTGTGTATTTGTTAATATGTTTCAGTTCTTTTATCTTTAAAAAAAAGAATGTGTCAAACTGTCTTCCAATATAGCAGGACCTTTCTGCATCCTGGCCCCAGAACTAAGAGTTCCTGTTGCTCCACTTTCTTGCCAGCATTTAATATTTCAGAGTTTTGGATCTGGGCCATTCTGAAAGATATATAGTGTGATCTCTTTCTTGTTTTAATTACATAACGGCATATGATGTTAAACACTTTTTCATGCACTTATTACCTGTGCCAATTGTGGCAGATTGACAACTGGTGGTCAATTTATAACACCCAGCTGAACTCAGTAAGTGTGGTGCTGGGTGTGGGAGGCCCATCTGAGGACTGTTGCCAGCAGCATAAGAGCCAGAACTGGAAAAGCAGTGGCTAGGTTGTTGGGAGCTGAGACAGGCTGTTGGGAGCTGGCAGAAGCTGTAAGGAGCTGTTAGTTCTGCTGGAGCAACTCGTCATGCTGGCTTTCCTGATGAACTTGGCTGTTTTCATCCTCCGAGGAGCTCAGGACCTTGTTGGCACTGAGAATAGCTTTGGTTCACTTTGAGGGAGCTCTGGTCCTCACTTTGAGCATTGCCTCCTGGCTCTGGAGGGGAAGATGGTGCACTGCCAGTCTCTTGGACAAGCTTGTCTCATTGGGCTTTCCTATTGGGAACTCAACTGTCCTGATCATTGCAGGAGCTTGGGACCTCACTGTTGCTGAGGATGGCTGGGTACCTTTCAGGGAAGCCCAGTTCTTAGTTTGAGCATTGTTTCCTGGCTCCAGTGTAGATCCCTCAGCCTGCTGGCACATATCCTTCATTCCACTGGCACAAACTTCCTGGATTCTACCACTGACCTTCGGGCCTTCCCAGTGCAGATCCACAAAAGAGGCCTGCATGAGATATCGTTATGGGCTCTGGGCCTCCAGTTAGATTCATGGGAAGCATTGTGGTGGGCTCTAGGTGTTTAGCTGGACTCATGCGAGACATTATCATGGAATCTAGGTCCTCAGCTGGATTCTCTGGTCCTAGGCATGTGGACAGATTTCTTGTATTCTCTTGTATATGATTCTTTGGGTGACTGTTATAAATAATCTTATAAAATATGTGTCCTGTATTATATTATTCCCCTTGCAGTATTCCTGAAACCACGACACCAATTAATCTTGTCAGCTTGAGTGGATTAAGGAACTCTGGAAGGGCTGATTCGATTGGGTGCACTACACTTATCATGATGTGCTATTAGGAGATGGGTCACTAGTGTCATACCTATGGAGGGAAGAGTTGATTCTTTTCTCCTATGTTGTTTCCTAGCTGCCACGGAGTGTGAAGCTTTGCTCACAACACCATTCTGCCATGATTTTTCTGCTTTGGAACCACCCGACTATGGACTGACACCTCTACAACCATGAGCCAAATAAACCACATCCTGCTTTGAATTGTGCATTTCAGGCTCTTTGTCCTAGCACTGAGAATGTTGGTCAATTATCTGTGTATCTCCACTGATGAGGGGCCTGTTCAGGCCTATTGCCCATCTTTTAATCCAGTTAATTATAGCTCTTAATGTTGTTTCAGTTCTTCATGTTTTGGTGGCACTCCTTTATTAAACGTACCTGTGGTTGACTGTCTCCTTTTCTTGAAAGTGTCTTTCCCAGAAGACAGAGTTTTAATTTAAGTGAATCTCAATTTATCAACTATTTCTTTCATGGATTATGCATTTGGTGTTATCATCACCATACTCAAAGTCATCTGATGTTTGCATGTGTGATCTATAGAAGTTTTGTTGTTTTGCCATCTACGATGAGATCTTTGATTTATTTAAAGTCTGCTTTGTCTGAAATTAATGTTACTACTTTCAGTTTCTTTTGATTAGTGTTAGTATGGCCTATCTTTATCCATTTAATTTATATATGTCTTTATATATAAAGTAGGTTTCTTTTAGGCACCACATAGTTGGATCTCAGTGGGGCTTTTTGTTTGTGTTTGGTACTAGGAATTGAACCCAGGGTCTTTGCACTGAGCTACACCCTCCTCCCTTTTTATTTTGAGGCAGGATATCACAAAATCACTGAATTGTCTAGTCTGGATTCAAACTTGCAACCCTCGTCCCTCCACCTGAGTGCTGGGTTTGCAGGTATGTGCCACTATACCTGGCTTGTTTGATGATCAGCTCTAATGACATCTTTTATTTGATGTGTTTATTCCATTGATTTTTATGGCTTTATTGATTTAATGCTGTTAATATCATCCATATTTGCTAGTATTTATATTTATTGTCTTTTTCCTTTGTTCCTACTTTGGTCTTTTATACTTTTTCTGTTTTTGTGGTTTTAATATTTTATTATTCCATTTCTCTCCATTCTTTTTTTTTACTTTTAAAAGTATAAAAAACAAACAAGGAAAGTAAAAAAAAAACCAACAACAACAACAAAAAAGGAAAACATTAACAAAAAAACACAAAGCAGCCCAAGAGTAGTACAATCAAAATTGAATTATAGACAAAGCAACAGGGAATCACCAATGGCTGCTGCACCACACATTGACAACTTCAAAGTGAATGTTTCTGAAATCACGTATGGACATACAATCTTGATCAAACAATCATGAACTGCTCCTTACCATAAAGCGACACAGGTCAACAGTGGCACCAGATCAGCCATCCCGCATATACATACATAGATACATAGCTGTCCCTTTCTTCCCTTTCATCCTCCCCTCATCCCACCTGCTCCCTACCTTTGAGCAGATTCCCTTCACACCCCCCAATCCACATTCCCACCTTCAGATTCCTACACCAGTGATACAATACGCTGCCTGCACATGAACCTCTGATTTATTTCACTTATGAGTATGGCGTCCAGTTGGGACCATTGGCTACAAAGGCCCCAAATCTGTCCTTTATAGCTGAGAAATATTCCATTATATAAAAATGTCACATTTTTAAAAATTCAGCCCTCTGTGGATGGACATTTGGGTTGCTTCAACAATTTAGCTATTACAAATTGTGCTGCTATAAACATGGGTGCACATACATCGTGGTGATATGATGTTTTCAGGTGTTCTGGGAAAATACACAGAAGGGGAATAGCTGGGATGAATGGGACCTCTAGACCTAGTTTGCTGAGGAATCTCCAAACTGCTCTCCACAACGGTTCCACCAGACTGCATTCCCACCAACAATGCAGAAGAGTTCCCATTTCTCCGCCTCACCAGCATTTGTTCTTGGTTGATTTCTTAATGCTGACCAATCTTATTGGGGTGAGATGAAATCTCAATGTTGTTTTTATTTGCATTTCTCGAATGACTAAAGATGTAGAACATTTTCTCATATTTATTTGCCATTTGTATTTCTTTATCTGAGAAGTGTATTCATCTCAGATGCCCATTTGTGGATTGGGTCTTTGAATTTGGACAGGTTCATGTTTTTTCATTCTTTGTATGTTCAAGATAGAAGATCTTTGGCCGAAGGTCAGCCAGCTAGGATTTTTTCCCCAATTTGTGGGTTTTCTTTTCACTTTGCTGGTGATTTATTTAGATGTGCAAAAACTTTTCAGTAAGATGAGGTCCCAGTTATTGATTCTTTGAAGTGTTTCCCTTGCAGTCTGATTTTTGTTCATGAAATCTCTGTCTACTCCTGTGTCTTCAAGATTTTTACCTACTTACTCTTCCAATAGATTTAGAGTTTCTGTTTTAATATGGAGATCTGTGATCCACTTTGACTTGAGTTTGATGCATGGTGATAGACTTGGGTCTATTTTCAGTCTTTGGCAAGAGGCAAGCCAATTCTTTCAGCACCATTTATTAAAGAGGCTATCTTTTTTTCCAGTGAGTTTGTTGGGCCCCTTTGTCAAATATTAGGTGGTTGAGTGTGTTTGTGGTTATGGCTGTATCTTCCAGTCGGTTCCATTGATCCTCAGGTCTGTTTTTTAGCCAGTACCAGGTTGATTTTATTAGAGTAGTTTTGTAGTATAATTTCAGATCAGGGATTGTGATTCCACTTGACTTGTCCTTGTTGCCCAGGATTGCTTTTGCTATTGTGGGTCTCTTCTGGTTCCAGATGAATTTAAGGCATGTTTTCTCTAGATCTGTGATATATGTTAATGGTAGTTTAATGGGAATTGCATTAAATCTGTATAACAATTTTGGTAGTATGGCCATTTTCACAATGTTGGTTCTTCCTAACCATGAGCAGGGAATGTTTTTCCATTTATTGAAATCCTCATTGTTCTCTTTTTACAGCATACTGTAGTTTTCATTGAATAAATCTTTTACATCCTTTGTTAGATTGATTCCTAAATATTTCAGTTTCTTGGATGCTATTGTAAAAGTATGGTTTCCTTAATTTCTCTCTCAGACTGTTTGTTGTTTGTGTATGGGAATGCTATTGATTTTTGGGTCTTGACTTTGCATCCAGCTACTCTGCTGAATTTTTCTATTAATTGAAGGAGTCTTCTTGTGGAGCTTTTGGGGTCTCCCATGTAAAGAATCACATCATTTGCAAATACTGATAGTTGTACTTCTTCCTTTCCTATCGTTATTCCTTTTATTTCTCTATCTTGTCTAATGGCTCTGGCTAATACTTCCAGAACAATGTTGAATAGGAGTGGTGACAGTGGACATCCTTGTCTTCTTCCTGAGTTTAAAACGAAAGCTTTCTGTTTTTGCCCATTTAGTGTGATGTTGACTGTTGGTTTGTCATAGATGGCTTTGATCAGATTGAAGTAAAGGCCATCTATTCCTGTTTTCTAGAGTTTTTAACACGAATGCATTTTGGACTTTATCGAAAGCTTTTTCCACATCTATTGAGATGATCATGTGATTTTTGTCTTTGACTCTATTGATCTGATATATTACATTGATTTGCGAATATTGAACCATCCCTGCATTCCTGGAATAAATCCAACCTCGTCATGATGTATAATTTTCCTTATGATTCACTGCATTCTGTTTGCTAGTATTTTATTGAGTATCTTTGCATCTATGTTCATTAGGGAGATTGGCCTATAGTTCTCTTTCTTAGTTGGGTCTTTCTCTGGTTTTGGTATCAGTGTAATACTTGTCTCCAGAAATGAGTTAGGGAGAATTGCTTTCTTTTAAATTTCATTGAAGAGTTTGAGAGTGTTGGCATTATATTCTCACTGAATGTTTCATAGAATTCTTCTGTGAATCCATCAGGGCCTGGGCTTTTCTTTGTCGGTAAGTTTTTAATGACATTTTCAATCTCATTAATTGATATTGGGTTGTTCAGGATTTTTGTATCTTCCTGATTCAATTTTGGTAGTTCGTACATTTCTAGGAATCTGCCCATTTCTTCTGAGTTTTCTATCCTATGGGAGTAAAGATTTTCAAAGTAGGTATTAATGATCTTTTGAATTTCTGTGGGATCTGTAGTGATTTCATCTTTTTCAGTCCTTATTGTATCAGTTTGAATTCTTTCTCTTTTTAATAAAGTTGGCTAGGGGTTTATCAGTTTTATTTATTCTTTTGAAGAACCAACTCTTTGATTCATTTATTTTTTGTAGTGTTTTCTTCATCTCAGTTGCATCAATTTCTGCTCTGAGTTTTATAATCTCCTTCCTTCTTTGGGCTTTTGGTTTGGCTTGTTCTTCTTTTTCTAGAAGTTTGAGGTGTAGCATTAGGCTATTTATTTACTCTCTTTCTGTTTTCTTTATATGTGAGTTCATCGGTATAAATTTCCCTCTGAGGACTGCTTTCATTGCATCCCACAGATTCTGGTAGGTTGTATTTGCATTTTCATTTGTTTGTAGGTATTTTTAAATTTCTTTTTTAATTTCTTGTGTGACCCATTGGTTATTCAGGAGGTTGTTGTTTAATTTCCAAGTGTTTTGGGGGTTTTTGGAGTTCCCTTTGTTATTAATTTCTAATCTCATTGCACTGTGGTCAGATAATATGCCTGGGATAATATCAGTTCTTCTGCATTTAGGTAGGTATGCTCTATGGGCTAGAATGTGGTCTATTTTAGAGAAAGACCCATGTGCAGCTGAGAAAAATGTGTATTCTGATGTTGTGGGGTGGAACACTCTGTACACATCTACTAAGTCCATTTGTTTGCACCTTTGGTTCAGGTCTGTTATTTCTTTGCAGAGTTTTTGTCCAGTTGACCTGTCTCTTTGTGTGAAAGGGGTGTTTAGGTCCCCTAT
>PVLD010030916.1:0-16317 GCA_004027595.1 Dinomys branickii
AGAAGACTGGATTAAAAAATTGTGGCATTTTTATATAATGGAATATTATTCAGCTATAAAGAAAGACAGTTTTGGGGACTTTGTAGGCAAGTGGTCAAAACTGGAGTCCATACTCATAAGTGAAATAAATCAGCGGTACATGTGCAGGCAATGTATTGTATCACTGGTGTAAGAACCTGAGGGTGGGAATATAAACTAAAAGACATGAAGGAAATCTGTTCAAAAACAAAGAACAGATGGGACGAGGGAAAGGAGAAAAGAAAGAGACAAAAATGTATGTACGTATATATGAATATACATATATGCAGGAGGGCTAACATGGTTCTACTATTGTATTATATCACTTAGTGCTAAGGAATAATTGATGATGGGTTATTCGATCAGTCTTTTATGTCTGTACGTGTTATCCTGAGCACACACTTCGAAGATATCAATATGCAAAGCAGCAACTATTGGTGGGGTTTTTTTTTGTTTTTTTTTGTCTTTGGTTTTTTGTTTTTTGTGTTTTTCTGTTGTTGAGATGATTAATTGTCTGACCAATTTTGCATGTCTGTATCTGGGTTCATATATATATACACTTCGAAGATATCAATAGGTAAAGCAACAACCACTGTTGAGTCCATGTCACCTTGTCTGTAGATCAGTTTTGATCGTACTATTTTTTATGCTAATTTGTGTCTGTTTGTTAATATGTTTTTGTGCTTTTATTTTAAAAAAATAAATAAAAATAAAAATAAACTAGCAACTAAGAGAATCTCAAGACCTGATGGATTCACCACTGATTTCTCTAAGACCTTTAGGAAGGATTTAAAGTCAATATTCCTCAAACACTTTAATGAAGGGCTGGGGATATAGCTCAGTGGAATAAGTGCTTGCCTGGCAAGCACAAGGTCCTGAGTTCAATCCCCAGTACCGCAAAAAAAAAAAAAAAAAAAATCAAACACTTTAATGAAAGTAAAAGGGAAGGAGTACTTCCAAACTCATTCCAAACTCATGCTGGAAGCCAGCATAAGCCTGATTCCAAAACCAGACAAAGAACCATCTAAAAAGGAGGATGCCAATCTATTCAATGAACATAGATGCAAAAATCCTCAAAAAGATACTGGCAGATGGAACACAACACATTATCAAAGAGATCACGCTGAGTAGCACTCCATCGTATAAAAATGCCACATCCTTTTTATTCATTCCTTGGTTGGTGGGTTATTTCCAGCATTGAGCACTTATAAATTGTGCTGCTATAAATATGGGTGCATGCCACACAATCCTGTCATCAGTGCCTGGCACAGAGGAAGGGGCTAAATTGGAGGTCACGTATGTCTGGGCCAAGGTTCTAAACACAAGACCCCATGAGTCAGCTGTGAAGATGTGTGGGTTCCTGCCATAGTGTCATCGGCCTGGACAGTCACTGCCCCTGAGCAAACCGCAGAGCTGCCTGTCTTGGAGCCCAGAGCTGGCTGCTCTGGTGTCCCCAGCAAGCCGCCCATGCCTGTCCTCGTCCCATGTTGCTCCAGGGGTCTCAGAGTCTCCTGCAGGGGGGTGCATTCATTGCTCTCTAGAGGCTCCTCAGATCCCAGCAGTGCCATCCCTATCCCACAGCCCGCCTGCTCTGAGGAGGGTGATGCCCACTGGGCACTGGAGCCACTTGGGACATCCAGTGCCTTTCACAGGTGACCATGTTGCCACCTCAGGGCAGTCATCAGGGGCCCAGCAGCACTCTCCACACAGGGCTCCCTGCCCCTTTACCCCCCTGGGCGGGTGACCGGGCTTGGGCTCCTTTTGGGCAGCTGGCCTGGCCTGAGCCTCACAAGGTGGGGTTCTCTGTGGGCATCCTACCCCCCACTCGGTGGCCCCACACACGTGTACAGGGAGCCATATGGCCTCCCTGCCCTGAGTGCAAAGAGGCCAGCTGGAGCCCTCGCCTGGAACACAGCCCACCATGAGCTCATTCGGAAAGAGGCTCTAATGCCATGCAGTGTCATCCAATTAAAGAGAAGCCATTAGGCTGGTCTCGAAGCACCCTCACTGCAGACTTGGATGCAGACACAGACCAGGGGATGCCTGTACAAGGCAGGGGCACCAGTGACGCCTGTGACATCAGGAATTCAGGAGGCTTGGACTGTTCTCCCTCGTGACCCTGCAGGAAGCAGCCTGATGCCACCACAAGCCCGGGCTTCTACCTCCAGGTTGGCAGTGATTCCTGTTGCCCTTGGTGGCTCAGGTGGCGTGTCTGACACAGCTTCCCCACCACGCTGCTGTCCTCTCCAGCTCCACCCCTGAGGAGCGCTGGAAGCCAGCGAAGGCAACTGGAGGGTAGCAGCAGCATAGGAGGCTCTGTGCTGTCCCACGCTCTGAGGAGGGTCCAAGGAGACCAGGGCCAGGACACTGACCCCTAGTCCTTTCTCCCTGCCGTCCCCTTCTTGTCCCTTTGCCTGCCCCAGGACTGTCCCAGCTTTGGTCAGAGGCCAGAAACATTGGGCTGGGATACACACGTAAGAGTCGTGTGGCCACTGTAACTAAAGACCTAGACTTAGAGGCCTGGGGTGGCACAGAGTCAGGGTGGCACAGAGGTGACCAGGCCTGATCCAGTGTCCCTGGAGGGTCTAAGGAAGAATCACTTCCTGGTTTCTCTCAGCTTCTAGAAAGGTGGGACCTGCAGCTGTTATCTGTCATCTCACATTCCTGTGAGGACCTGTGATAGTAGTGGCCTACTTGGGTGAGCAGGATCCCACCCACCTTAATCTGTCCCATCAGTGAAGCCCTTCTTGCCATGTTCGGTGACAAAGCCCCAGGCTCTGAGCTGAGGACCTGGACATTGTTGGGGACAATTACTCAGCTGCAGACTGCAGTGAGCCACAAGCCTCCTTGGCGTTTGTAGGACGAGGAAAGAGGAGAGGTGTGGGAGCTAAAGGTGGGAAAGTGGAAATCTCCTCGGGCTAAGCAGGAGACCTTTATCCCAGGGGACTGGGGCAGAGAGCTGGTGACCTGCCTGCAATCTGACCACAGCAGCGTAAGAAGTGACTTCACATGAAGTGTGATTGAACAACACAGCAAAGGTTTAAATAAAAAGAAATGCATTATGGTAAAAGACACAGTGCCACGAACCCGCAAAATCCTCTCGTTGCTTCCCACACTCATCCCACCGTCCTTGCCACTTTATGCAGCAGCTCTGGAGTCCCCTTCAGTTGAGTCATCCTGGCCGCCTCTTGCCTCAACATGTTTCCCTTTCAAGGCAGTGTTGACTATGAGGAGAGACCGGAATCACACAGTGCCAGAGCTGGTGAATAAGGTGGATGAGGCAACGGGGCCACATTTGGCGAGCTGGCCTCTGCGCCGATAGCACACGGGAGCAGTACTCACTATATATTTGACCACACCGCCTAAAGACACTCAGGAAAGAGAACTTCAGAACTGCTATGGAAAGCGGCCGAGATGAAGAGATGGGTGTGTTCAAAGCGGCGGGAGGGTTTGGAAGGGAGTGGTCATGGTTTGTGTCTGGATGTCCCTGAAAGCCTCGTGCAGGCATGAAGGGGGCCGGCTTTTAAGAGGTAACTGCATCTGGAGTTTGTAATTGGTTCATGGTTCAGTGCTGGGGTTTAGGGTGCTGGGGTTAAGGCTGGGTGACTTCTGGGTCAGTCCATTGATTGGATTGGCCCCCCCCTTACCCCAGCATTGTAAATAAGACAAAGGGGAAGAAAGAGGCTTGGTCCTCCTTCCTCCGCTGTTACTGCTTTTGCTGTCTTCTGCTGCCCTGAACTGTAGCCTCTCTGTCACAGCACCCAGCCTTCGAGCTAGCCGATTATGGACTGAAACCTCCACAAACTGAGCCAAATGAAGCTCTCCCCTTTAACTTGGGGTGTGGAGTATTTTATCTCAGCAATGAGAGAAGACTAAGACAGGGGAAATGACAATGTGCCTTTTATTGTAATGAATTTTTAAAAATACAACCATTTGCCATATAGCTTGATCACTCCTCGTAAGTTTAAGGGACAAAGTGTGACAAAAGGAAGCCCCCCCTGCAGTCCACAAGGCTGCCCTTAAGGGACAGTCACCTGCCTGGTGACCAACTGATGGCCGGAACCTTCTTCTAGAGAAAGAGCCTGTGGAATCCTTCAGGAAGCAACTCCCAAGGAGCCATTTGAGGAAAGATATTGGAGAGGTATCGTGTGTGCTTGGGCATCTGCACCTGCTGTCTATTTGATCTCTGCTGCTGCAGGTTCCAAGGGCTGGGGGCTCAGGTGATGTGGACAGTGGTGTGGATGAGCCGGCCTGGAGGAGACAGAGTGCAGGGTGGGTGCCCGGCCTTGCAGGCTGGGATGGAGCAGCCTTGCTGCAAAGTTGGGCTCACCAGGTCTGGAGGTATGCATGGTCCATGTGGGGATGGCCAGGTGGGAGGGCAGGGGTGGCCGTTTCCAACCACACCCAGGAGGGGCCTCAGCAGCTGCATCTCAATAGCGGGTGGGGAAGCCACAGGGAAGTGACTGGCAGAGTAGAGCTGGGCAGCAGGGCCGGCAGCACCCAGAGGATGGACAGCCCACAGGCCGTAGCTCACGGCCGTGTAGCAGGCTGGCTGACAGGACACAGCCATGTCACACATGGGCCGGGACTGCAGGACCACACAGTAGACCGGGTGGCAGCAGCAGCCCCTGCAGACCTGGGCTGGGCAGCAGAGAGCAGGGACACAGCACAGGGATGTAGGGCAGCCTTGCAGGCAACCTGAGGAGCAGGGGGCTCCCTGTAATGCAGCAGGCCATGTGCTTAGGACTTGTCTCATTGGATGGATGGGCCAAGTGGAGAGCAGGTGACCAACCCCTTGGATTAGGGTACCCCGGTGTCTCCATCCCTGACTGTTCTGTGGAGAGGTCCAAGATCCCATTGTCCTTGTTTTCTTGGATAGGAAGTGTCCTTTTCTCCCCTGCGTCCAAGATTTTCTCTTTATTTTTGGTTTTTATTGATTTTTTTGAGCATCCAGATATGGGTTCCCTTATGTTTACCCTGTTGTGGTATTCTGGGACTCTTGAATTTGTAGTTTGGTAATTAAAAAAAATTCTATTGTGAGGATCCTGTCCACTGTTTTCTCAAGCTTTGTTTATGGTTCAGTATCCTGTTCCCCTCTGAGGCTGAAATTGGACATGTTGGACTGTTCTATCCTGACTCTTGCATTCTCTTCTTAGTCCTTTCTCCTCTCTCTTCAGACTGGATCATCCCCCACAGGTTCTCTTTGAACTCAACCGCCCCATCTGTGCCCCAAAGCTCCCAGTTCTGCACCACAGGTCCCACAAGGAGGGACCTGTCCTGGGGTCTAGAAGCCCTAATCTGTCAGCTGCCACCGCTGCCCTCAGTGCTCCAGGAGCACCCCGTTCCTCATACCCTCAGCCCCTCTGCTGGTCTTCACAGCCCAGCCCTCTGCACCCACCTAAGTCATCCACCAGCACCCCAGACTCTTTCTGGGTCACTGAAAGACCCAGACTTCCCTGGACTCATTCCATACTTTCATCTTCTTTCAAGTGTTTCCTTCTTGCCCCCTGTGGAGGCTCAGAGGCCAAGACCCCTGTGCTACTGCATGCAGTGTACAAGGCCTAACCACAAAACACAGTGAGTGTTACTTTTTTATTACAATAAAAGACACACTGCCATGAATGCCCCTCAGAACACCCTCCGCCTTGCTTTGAGCATACTGATCCCGTAGTCCTGGCCACTTCCTGCAGCAGCTCTGGAGTTCTCTTTCTTGAGTGTCTTTAGCTGTGCTGTCCTGGCTGCCTTGATGTCCTGAATGGATTCAAAATGTTTCCCTTTCCTGGCCATTTGGACTTCGGGGAAGATCCAGATGTCAGATCCAGGGAATCACATCCACGAGGACACCATGTCATGGCTTTAGCGCTGCCTTTCTGTTGCATGGCACACAGCAGCAGCAGTCACTGTATTTTTGACCACACGAAGCTTCAGAAAGTGGCCGGGATGATGGGACGAAGGTGTTCAAAGCAAGGAGGAGGATCTTGAGGAAAAGTCATGGCAATGTGTCTTTTATTATAATACATATTTTAAAATTAAAACATGCACTGTATTTTTGATCACCTCTTATATTTTTGCTTCATAAGCAAGTAAATTTTATATCAATTACCACATAGCAGGGTGAGCTTAATTTCTGCAGATGGCAGGTAGTAAAAGGGTTCATTTTTATGTGTC
This sequence comes from Dinomys branickii, assembly GCA_004027595.1. NCBI lineage: Eukaryota > Metazoa > Chordata > Mammalia > Rodentia > Dinomyidae > Dinomys > Dinomys branickii. The sequence goes on from PVLD010030916.1 coordinate 6,187, forward strand.
ACACAACCTCTCTCAAACAAACTCAGCTCCACCCCTGTGAGGGAAAAGCAGCCAAAGACCAGTACATGAGAGAGCACACTGCATTCTAAAAAAACTCTATTGACAAATACAGGCAGGGGGCCAAAATCAGTTCACAAGCCATAATTTGCCAACCTATGCATTAAAGCCTCCCTGTACAAAATAAGAGGTCAAAATGCATTACTGCCTCAAAGTCCTCTTTGGCAGCGCAAGATAGGAAAGAACAAGTTTACACAGATTTTAGTCACACCCCTGGTGCTCTGTGCACAGTGATTGCCTGGGAAGGCAGCAGAAACCCTTGTGAAGTCAAACCAGAATATCCTGTTTGCTGAAGAAGGCAGCCTGGAAGGTGCAGTGTTTACAGTGGAACAAAGCAAAGGAGAGTTCATTCCAGGATGACGAGATGCCCCCAGGGTACAGAAAGGATGCACCACATGGAAGACAGCACTGTGCTTTGTGACACTGGGGACCCAGGTATAAATGTTGCTCAGGGAGGGCGGGAGGCTGCAGACATCGCCACCTCCTCCCAGCCAGAGCCACAGCCACAGCCACAGCCACAGCCACAGCCACCTCAGCCACCATGTGCCACACCAGCAGTTCCTCGTGCTGCCAGCCAGCCTGCTGCATGTCCAGCCCCTGCCAGGCTGCCTGCTGCGTGCCCATGAGCTGCAGGCCTGCTGTGTGTGTGCCTGTGAGATGCCAGGTGCCCTGCTCTTTGCCCATGAGCTGCAGGCCCATTGTGAGCATGGCCCCCTCCTGTCAGTCCTCCGTGTGCCTCCCTGTGAGCTGCAGGCCTGCTGGGTGTGTGGCTTCTTCCTGCCAGTGCTCAGGCTGCTGCCAGCCCTCCTGCCCTGCCCCCCTCTGCAACCCTGTCTCCTGTTGCACCTCCTCCTGCTGATGACCTCAGGTCTCTAAGCCAGCTGCCCAAGAAGAGGGGACACTCCAGTCCCTTTCCAGAACCAGGCCCCTGTGGCCCAGGACTCACCTGGTGGCGGATGGGAAGCATGTTCAGCCTGCAGGTAGCAGGATGATGGTTGGGAGTGCCTGCCTGTGCCCATCTCCTGGCTCTCAAAGTCTTCACCAACCCCGTGGGAGCCCAGTAAATCAGCGCTCCCAGTGCTGCTCGCCTCTGTCTTTATCTTCATGTTGTTCCGAAGTTCTCTGCCCAGAGGTCCAGCCATTGGGGTCAGTAGCCCTCCTACAGCAGCCCTTTCACCACACCACCTCCCACTCCACTGTCCCACACTGCCTCCTGACACTTGCCTGGGTGGGGGGATGGGGCTGGCGGACAGACCAGACCCACTGCTGTGCCATGCTGCTGCGACAGGGTGGGCAGGGCCTGCACTCAGCTAACTGTGGTGGGGAGCAGAAGTGTCCGGCAAGGTTGGCCTGAGACTAGTGGGGGGCTGAGAGCACCCCGAGGAATGGCCTGGCAGAAGATACCTCACTTCCAGGAAAGACAGTGTCATGTCCACGTCTATTGTGAATATGTGAGGTCTGACAGCTGGTCAAAAGCTACATCCATATGCAAACTGGCGAGGAAAAATGCATCTATCATCAAAAGACAAAGCAATCTCAAAACTGCATTAAAAAATGATCCAGGTGTTGGAGCTAGCACACATAATCTTTAAAACACCTGTGATTCATCTATTTAAAAAATTACATGTTTATGAAGGTTTCTTTCCTTCCTTCCTTTCTTCCTTCTGTAATCCCAGCACTCTGGGAAGCTGAGACATAGACAGAGGATTTAGCACGGATGTAAACTAGGGGAGTGGGATGGCAAGGTAGAAAGCAAAAATAGCACTGAAGATAAAAGCCTCCTCACTGGGCAGGGCAGCACACGCCTGTAATCCCAGCAGCCTGAACTGCTTAGTGAGACCCTCTCTCAAAAAGCCAGAAAAGAGCCTTCAGAGGGCTCATTGGTGTATTTGGCATAGGCAAGACTAGAGCCAGTGAACGGAGATGGAGAAACAGAAACCGTCTGTTTCTGATGAGCTGAACCTCGGAAGTGGCTGATAAGCTCATCAACAGATGAGTGGGTAAAAAAATGTGGTGTTTACACAGCGGAGCACTACTCTGCCGTAACGGACAGTATGCTTGAGCCCTTGGTGGGTAAACAGATGCACTGTGAGACCACAGTGCTACATGAAACAAACTAGGCACAGAAGCTTAAACATCACGTGGCTTCCCTTATACGGAAACCAAAGTATAGATAAAAAGCTAATAACAGAGAGATCACAGGAAGTAGGGAGATAGAGCTTCTGCAAAGGGGGCCCAGAGATGAGGGGCGGGAAGGGAGATGAAAAGGGTGAGGATGCGCTGTGTCCACGTACCGACTCCCCACGAGGAATGCGACTGCTGTGCACTGCACACGTGGACTCATGAAAAGCAAAAAGTGCAAAGAGAAAGCAGGGGAGGAGAGGAGCAGGAACAGGTGTGCCCGCAGCTCTGGGTGCGTGGTCGGCCGTGCGCCGTCGCTGCACCAGGAAGGAGAGGAGGGGAGCGCAAGAGGCATCTAGAGGCAGCGGCCGAGGCCACCTCTGACCATGGTGCAACACCTGAAACCCCAGACTACAAAACACTGATCCCCAGCAAACAGTCACCGTGCACGTCCCGGTTGGCCTGTAGCTGTGGGAACCGAGGGTACAGAGGGCGGGTTGGGGTGTGTTGCACTCCACCCAGGAGACAGCGGTGAAGGTGGGCCAGGCTTCTTGGGAAAAGCCACATGATCCTGAGGCACCTGTGAAATACCAAAGGAAAGACCTGCCGGCCCTGTGAAACAACAGCCTTTCTAAAGTGAAGGTGACAGACACTTCTTCCAATAAATAACATAGAGACCTTATGACACAGAAGTGCACCGCAAGAAGTACCCAAGAAACTTGGTGCAAGCCAAGAACTTGATGTTGAGAACACTCCGGGCCATACAAGGAAAGCAGGGCTCTTAGGAGTGCTTCAAAGAGCAGAGGAGTTTCTAAGACAGGGCAAGAATACTGACCGCTGAAGGTGCATTCCTAAAGACGAGGCTAAGCAGGTTCAAAAAGATGGAGAACTGGTAAATCAAACATAGAGAAGAAACGGGGTCATCAGATGCACTCAACCAAGCAGAGCCATATAAAAAATCTAAGTCCAACTGTATGCTATCCACCATAAGCCCTACTTTAAATTGAAAAACTCAGATTAAAAGTAAATAGGTGAAAAATGCACCATCTGAACACTAATCAGACAAAGTTGAAATAGCTGCATTCATATGAAGCAAGGTGGATTTGAGAGCAAGAAACAAGACCAGACATAAAGAGGGTTGTTGTGTACCCCCAAGGGATTCAGTTCTCCCTTCGAAAAGGGAGAAAGTCAGGTGCTAAGCCTGTAAGCACCTCACAACAAAGTTCCAAAGCACATAGTTTTTAACTCATAGAATAGAAAAGAAAAACAGAAAATCACCTTCATCATTGGATTTCAGCTTCAACAGCACAAACAGAGAATCAGTGTGGACACAAGACTTGAACAATACTCTCAACCACCTGACCTGGCTAGTACTTAGCAAGCACTATCCCAACAGGAATAGCACCCACACTCTTCAGGAGCACAGGGACACCCCTTAAAAGACTGTATTCTGCATCATAAAGTAAACCTGACTAAACTTGAAGAGATGCGATAATATATGTTCTCTGATGAAAATCAAACTGAATTAAGTACTAATACCAAAAGCATGCCTGGAGCCGCCCACAAACTTAGAATTAAATGCATGTGCTTCTAAATAATGTACAACTCAAAAAAGTCATAAGAGAAGTAAGGAAATATTCTGAATTAAATACAAATGAAAAGGTAACGTATGAAAATATATAGAACATGATAAAAGGTTTAGAGCACAATCATAACATTAAATGCTTATATTTATAAAGAAGAAAGTTCTGAAAACAGCTATGCAGGCTTGCATCTTAAACTAGAAATGCAAGTTAAACTCAAAATAAGCAAAAAAATGAAATAATAAAAATATCAGGGGAAAGTTAATGATGCTAAAAATGAAGAATAAGAACGAGGGAAACCAAATGAAAACAAAAGCTGCTTCTTTGAGAAAAGCAATAAAGGCTCAATGGAGTAAGCGCCTGCTTGGCAAGTGCAGGGTCTTGAGTTCAATCCCCGGTACCGCCAAAAAATAAAATATAAAAATAAATTTAAAAAATAAAAGAGAAAAGCAATAAAATTGATAAACCTGTGTTATGGTTTGTGTCTGGATGTTCCCCCAAAGCCTCATACAGTCATGGGGGTGGGGTTTTGGAGGTAGCTGAGCTTAGAGATTGTGACAGGTTCATTGTCTAGTGCTGGGAGTGGGGGTGTGACTGCTGCACCTGCCCTAGGGCAGGGAGCCTACATACAGCATAAGGGAAGAGTCTTGCTCCTCCCTTTTGCTTCTGCTGTTTTTGCTGTCTTCCACTACTATGCACTGTGGCCCCTCTGCCACAACACCCTGCCTTAGAGTTAGCTGATTATGGACTGAAACCTCCACAAACTGTGAGATAATTAAACCTTTTCCCTTTTAACTTTAGGTGTCAGGTATCTTGTCTCAGCAACAAGAGAAAAGTAACTAGGACAACCCCAGCCAGGATAATTAAAAAGAAAGAGAAGACACAAAATGCCAACATTAAGTAAGAAAAAGGTACATCATTATAGATCTTACACTTATTAAGAGATTACAAGGGAATTATGTAGATAAAGCTATACCCATAATTTGATAACTTAGATGAAATATTCAAATTGTTTAAAAGTAAAACAATGAAAGCTCATTCAAGAGATATAGATAATCTCAATAGTTGCATATTTATTTTTAAAAAATTGATTTGCTGTTAAAATTCTCAACGAAGCAAACCCGAGGGCAAAATGTTTATGCAGATAAATTTTACCAAACATTTAAGGAAGAAATATTATCAATACTACATGAAATCTTCCAGAAAATAGAAAGAAAGAAACCCTTCCATCTTATAAGGCCAATATAACACTGATACCAAATTGGACAAAAAAATGACAAAAAATATATACTAATACCTTTCACAAATGTAGATATAAAAATGTTTGGGAAAATATTAGAAATCAAATCCAAAAAGATACAAAAGAAGTAAAAGTTTATGGGCAGGCGGGGTTTATCCCAGGAATACAAGGTTGATTCAATGCTCAAAAATCAACTTACATAATCAACAGACTAAAGAGGAAAGCCCAATGATCATTTCAATAGACTCAGAAAAAGCACTGGAAAAACCCAACATCTCTTCAGGATAAAATTCTACACCTACATCGAAGTAGTAATTAAAAGGAATTTCTTTTAAAGGGCATATACAACCTGTTGTGGTATAACACAGAGAAAAAGGGCTGGGGATATAGCTCAGTGGAATAAGCGCCTGCTTAGCAAGTGCAGGGTCCTGAGTTTGATCCCCAGTACCGCCAAAAAAAAAAAAAAAAAAAAAAAAAAAAAACAACCTGTTGTGGTTGATACATTGTGTCAACTTGGGGAGTCTAGAGGTTTGGCTGAGTGATTTAGCAGGAAGCTAGGGTGCTTGCTTTGTATACATCCTGAGCCTGTGGAAGAGGAAGGCATGGAGACTGTGTGAGAGCTACACGCCCCCTGGGTGAGGGTAGCCTGTTTACAATGTAAGGGAAGGAAAGAGGCTGCTTGCAGCCATTCCTCCCTTTTGCTGGTTGTTTTTTCTGTGCTCTGCTGCCATGAACACTTGCCTTTTGGCATGTGCCACTGTGCCTCAGAACCAGCCAAGTATGGACTGAAACCTCCACAAACTGTAAGCTAAATAAATCTTTATTTTGAGTGTTGGGTATTTTGTCTCAGCAATGAAAGAGAAGTAACCAAGACATAGCCAATATCATATTTAACAATCCAAGTCTGTATGGGTCCCCTTATCACAGCTATAAGTCTCTATTAACGTGTTACATAATTGCTTACCTAGAAAGCTTCAAAAATTCCACACCAAAGCTACTAGAACTACTGAGTGTAGCAAGGTCAAAGGATAAAGGTCACTATATGAAAATCAATTTTATTTTATTTACTAGAAATAAACAAATTAGACATTACAATATAAAATAGTCCCATTTATAATAGCATCAAAAATTACAATTTTATTAGAGATAATCTTGAGGCAGAAGTGTGCAAATGTTTCATGCTAAAAATGACAAAATACTGACGAGAGAAAGCAAGGAAGATCAAAATAAACAGACTGCATTAATACATTGCTGGAGATGTCAATTCTCCCCACATTGGTCTATAGTTTTGATATGTTTTCAATTACAAGCCCAGTGTGAATTGTTATAGAGATTGGCAGCCTTCTCCCAATATCTTTATGAGAGTTAAAGAATCTCAATCCTAAGCAAGTTCTGGAAGAAAGAGCAAAGTTGGAGAGCTCATACTGCTGCCTTCAAGACTTCCCACAAAGCTGCCTTTGTCCAGGCAAGCACAGCGGTGCCAGCAAAGGAACCCCACTGTTTGGTGCCTCACAGACACCCAAGGGGAAGAGCGTATTCCCACAAAAATATGGGTCTGCATCTCATACTGAATTGATTCAGAATAACTGAAATCTCAAAGTAAAATAAATGCCCTTCACTTGCTCAGTGCATAACAAACTATGGTAGACCAGATGCCTTAACTCAACAAAGTCAAAGTAGAAAACTACCCATACCTGCAGTACTGTGAGTGAATCTCAATGCATTATTCAAAGGTAAAGAAGTAGATGAGAAAACTACACTGTAAGAGTGCATCTATTCAGTGTTAGGGCTGGGGAGCAGATCCATGGACTAACTACAAAGGACAGGAGGAAATATGGGAGTGATGCCAGCGTTCCACACATCATGACTGTGGTGCAGACATCTTGAAAGTCCACTTTCAGAGGGTGACTTGTACGGTGAGTTCTACTTCAATAAGTCTGACTTACAAAAAATCAAACAAACTAAAGCAAGCATCAGTAGTACAAAGTGCTGGTGTGGAGCAACTAGAACTCTCATAGCTTCTGGCAAAAGCATGACTTGGCACAAGGCTTCATGAACTCACTGAAAGAGTATTTATGTTTGACTCGATCCTCCGTGTTGAGCACAGGTGCCTCCTGAGACCCAACGACGTGTCCCTAAGGCAAATGTCACAGAAATGTGCACATGTGGCAACCCTGATCAGCAGGTTCAGAGCTTCAATCCACAGCCACATGGCTCTGCCTTCACTCTGGGCCCCTGGTGAGCGGAGACATCATCAGGGAGCACATGCAGAGCAGAGCTGCTCACCTTGGGCAGCCAGAAATCAGAGAGAACAAGCCAGGGACACCTCACACCCCCCAGGGCACACTCCCAGAGACTCATGCCCTCCCCCTTGGCCCCACTCCTCCCACATCCAGCCAACAGTACATGCAAGGATGACCACCAGTGGATTCACCATCGATGACCTCAAAGTCCTGAGGATCCACATACACCCCAAGTCTCACCTGTGAACACCACTGCACTGCTGACCAAGCTATTGACTCTCAAGACTTTGCAGGGACACTTAGATGCAATCTGCAGCACTTGTGTTCTGAAACTGTTTCCTGAGACTTGCCCACATGGATGGCCAGGATGTGGAGATGGGACTTAGCAGGACAGTGACCTCCTATACTTGAGCATAGTGGGAAGTACAGGGAAGCTCTCCATCTCTCTTACTGACTGACCGCAGCCCCCAGTCTGTGTGTATGAGTGCAAGCAAGGGTGCCTGGGATGTGTGAGAACATGCCTGGGTGTGCATGAGGCATGTGCACATCTGTAGGAGTGCATGTGGGTGTGTGCACATTTAGTTTTGTGTAATCCAGACAGAGAGATTCCATTTTCAGCACAGGTTCATCAAAAGCCCCTTTCAAACAACAAAACTAATCTCAAATGACTTTGGATAGAGGATTATAAAATTAGCTTGCAAGTAAAATCCTATCGCCAAGTTCTGGGGTGGAAATGAAGGGCTGGAGGCCCTGGAAAGCCAGCAGTTACAACTTGGGGAGGGACAGGTGCGCAACTGCACTGTCTGAAAGAGCACAACCAGACACCACAGGCCTGGCACTTCCCAGGACCTGAACCCAGATATCACAACAAAACCTAGGGGACACAGAGGGACGGAATGCACCACAGGCCACTCAGAGTTCCATCCACACAGCAGGGAGAATGAAACACATTCCTAGAAGAGTCAGTCATTGGAAATCACCAAAGTAAAAAACTCATACTTGAGACACATTGAGGGATGTGACTGAACAGGTTCTTTAAAAGACCCAGTATAGTGAGCATGTAACTGGGCAGCAGCTGCCCCGAGATGTGAGTGACAAATGGCCCATGCGTTCCGGTTTCCATGCTGGGAAGTGAGTATGTGTGTGGCTTGTACGTGGTGATAATTATTCTTCAGCCACAAAACAACGATGTCTGTGCACCAGTGAAGGGGAGTGATAGGAATCCAATCCTGTCCTGTGAGACTGAGGCACTGAGAGTTAAAGTCACCCTAGGGAAAGAAGTCTCCAGCTAGGCAACAGGACACCCAAGGACATGGAAGTGCCAATGCTCGGAGGTCTGAGCGCTGTCTCTGCTAAGTGCCCTCTCCCAGGTCACTGAGCAGGCACATGCAGGGGCACACAGAGGTGCAGATGGAATCAGTACACTTTACCGCCAGGAAATGTGGGTATAAAAAGGACGTACAGGAACACAGAGCTGCCTTGAGAAAGCACATTTATTTGGCTCTCGTATCCTACAGGGGGACAATGGGGAACAGATCATTCACTGGAACTGGACAGTGAGGGGAGGCTCTGGAGCCCTCAACCACATGCTAGAGGAGAATCCAAAAGGTGAGCTCAGGAGGCTTCTCATTGCCTCAAGGTTGGCTACATAGACATCGTGCAGGGAAGTCACAAGAGGCACCTCTACTGGGGGTAGCTAACATGGACACAGGAAGTCACAAGTAGATAGAGATCTAACAGGAGACAGGGTTCCAGAGGAGTGGCGGCATAAATATGAGATAGAGATAACCAGTAGAGAGAACACACAGCACTGGCAGAAGGTCAACAGAACGAGTAAGGGCAGCAGGAGGAGATGCTGAAGGAGAGAGGGTTGCAGAGGAGGGAGGGGAAGGACAGCTGGCAGCAGCACGGGGACTGGCAGAAGGGGACCACGCACACAGAGGGTCTGCAGCTCACGGGGAAGGACACGAAGACCTGGCAAGAGGGCTGGAAGCAGCCCGAAAACTGGCAGGATGGGGCCACGCACAGGACAGGCCTGCAGCTCACGGGCACGCAGCAGGCAGCCTGGCAGGGGCTGGACACGCAGCAGGCCGGCTGGCAGCCCGAGGAGCAGCTGGTGTGGCACATGGTGGCTGAGGTGGCTGTGGCTGTGGCTGTGGCTGTGGCTCTGGCTGGGAGGAGGTGGCGATGTCTGTGGCCTTGCGCCCTCCCAGAGCAGCATTTATACCCGGGTGCCAGCAGGACCGCCAACCCGGAGAACACTGTTGTCTTCCTGCTTTGCCTTCCTATTTTCCTAGGCTGCTTGTTGCTTTCTTTCTGGAGCCATGGCTTCACGCCTAATTGCACCCTCTGTGCGTTCGCTCCTAGTACACAAGGAACCTGCCCCAGCCCTGCTCAGCCTCCACCTGCATTCTGCCGGGCTCCCACCCCCTCCCCCCACGGCTTCTTCTGGGTTTTTTTTTTTTTGCCACATCTCAAAATCACGAGATGTGGACTCCACAAATCCCTCCAGATGGGATGGTGCTGTGCCAACAGCCATCCAGCGGACCCCGGCCTCCGCGTGGGTCAGTCAGGGTCGGCAGATGACGCGAGCTGAAGCGGAAAAGGGTGCTCCTCATCGATGATCAGGGAGCTTGGTGCAGTCACCCGGGAGGAAGGGCATGGGGAAATTCTGCCCCAACCCTCTCTGTCCCTCTCTCTCTCCCCTGTCGATTTCTGTCTGTTTTTCTATTTTTCTTTCTTTGTTTCACTCTGTCTTTCTTTCCTTCCCTCACTATTTTTTGCAGAGCCCGCAAGGATGAAGACTGTGGCCCATGAGGAAATGACATCAGCTCACAGGAATATACTCTCCAAATCTATCTTTGAAAGTGGCTTGTACAGTACAGTG
>PVLD010030917.1:0-16316 GCA_004027595.1 Dinomys branickii
GGGAGGGCCCGAGGCGGCCGCGCTCCCACTGCGCCTGGACCGATCCCCGCTTCTTCCCCGCGGGGATCGTCCCCGGCTCCCAGCGTCTGGGACTTTCCCACGTCTCGCCCCGGCAGCCTGGTCCGCCCTACCACATCTCCCCCGGCATCTCAGAGAAATACGCCCAGTTTAAACTTCCCAGCCGAGGTTCCAGCATTCATGCTCACCAAGTCTGTCTCGAGCTGGTGGTGTTTATTAAGGAGGTTCGCTCCCTTGCTGCTCACCCAGTCGCCATCTTCCCCGGATCCTGTCTGTATTACTTTTGTGTCTGCGAAAGTGACTCAGGACTTTGTTTAGATGGTGTACCAGTGGAGACATTGGTCCTTATATTTTTATTGCACTAGTATTATAATCTAGTCTATCTTAATTCTAAAGATGGTATTTTACTTAATGATATGGCAGGTCTGCTGCATGAAATGCTCTTGATTTCAAGCATAGTCAGTCCATGTTTTTGACAAGACTCAGTCTTGTAAAGCTGAGAGATTTCTAAAGAGTTCAACACTTTGATGCCTTTTGGCTAATGGGGGCACATTTAAGGAGGAACTAGAGAAGAGGCTGATCTTCTTCGGTTACACAGTCTGGCCGCAGTACGAATTGGGAAAACAATTATATGGCTAAAGGATGAGTCCTTCAATAATAATAGCATCTCCAATGCATCTGATCCCTCTCCTAAGGCAGAAGTCCCTCATCTTCATCTCCACAACACCTCTCTCCCATGTCATCTCCAGTGGGACTGATATCAGGACACAAGTGAACGCCCCATTTTATTCAGGGGGATCTGTTACCATTATACAGTACATGCTCCCTTTTAAATGATAGGTATAGCTCATGATAAAGTATTGGCAGTTTTTGTTGAGAATGCTGATAAGTTTAGGGATGAATTCATTAAGTAGAATGAACTTTCCTACTGACATGGGAAACCTGATGGTGAGGTAACCTTGTAGTGTTACCTCATTGTTGCCCTCCTGATGAGAAAGACCTTATTCTTAAAGAGGCTGCTGAAACAGCTGATGATTTTGCAGTAACACTGCATACCATGATGTTCAGAGCTCAGCAGAGGACTCAGCATCCTGCACAGACTCTCAATAACACCCTCACAGAGAGTAGAGTGCAGCATTTCATAACTTGTCTTTCACAAGGAAGGAAAAGGTATCCAGTTAAGCCTGTCAATTATGACAGAGTCAAAGGGGTAACACAAAAAGGAAAGAGAATGTCGCAGTATTTTCAGGTCACTCATTAGGGGCTTTCTGATGACACTCACCCAGGGCAGCATTGAGGAGAGCTCTCCTGACCATGGCTTTTACACTGCAGAATGCTCCAGGTAGAAGATGTCACTCAGAAAAACCTGGGGCAGGCTCCACATACTTATCAAACTTTGTGTTAAAACCTTAAGATCTGTAATAACTGGGACCAGGCAGAAAAGGCAAAGAAGAGTAAGAACTTAGAGAGAAAGATGCAGTTGTTTGTTGCTTTAATTCAACCACCACCTCAAGGCAAATCACAGTGCTGCCCACCAAACTGACTCAGTAAAGTCTGGGTAGGAATCAGTGTATGCATTGTGAAACTCTGGTTTCCACTTGGCCTTTCCTATTGTAGAGACTGGCCCTCACATTACAGGCCGTGGAACCAGGGTAGAGATTCTGCTGAGTGTGCATTCCAAGACTTAGAAGTGACTAGAGAGTGGATTCAGGGAATGGGGGTCAGATTGTGGCTAAAATCCTATAGACCACCAGATCTTCATAGACCCTGACTTGGTGCAGGGTCAGAGTGATGCTTTAATTTTAACTTTAATTTTTTTATTTTTAAGATAAAAGAATGGAGATACATAAACCAGAATGTCACAAAATCCAATACAGTAACTATCTGATTATAGAGAAGATAGTGGGGAATTGGCACTGGGTGTTGTATGACATAATATTATCTTTGCATTTGTTAAAACAAAAACAATAAAGGAAATACTAAATTATAGAGAGGCTAGTGGGGAATTAGCATTGGATGCTGTATTACATAATGTTATCTTTGCATTTGTTAACACAAAAACATTTAAGGAAATAGCAAATTACAGAGAAAATATTAGGGAGTTGACACTAGATGCTGTACTCTATACTGTTACACTTGTCTTTGCTATTCAGTTATACCAATGATGGCTCGTTCCATTAATTAATTTTCTCCACCTCATCTCCATTGTTTTAGCACCCTGTCAGTTGTCTTCCCATTGGTAATAACTGTACTTTTTGGTTTATTTACTCCTTCGTGCCCTCGCATTGGGAAGAGACTTGGCTGCTTCAAATTATGTTGTGTGAAACGTGGGTGTTCACAAATTGCTATGGCAGGAGTTGGAGAAGCACCCATCCTCCAAGACTATAATTGACAAGCCCTCTCAACCATCGGGTGTCTGTTTGAGTAGGCGGGGTTACACAGCAAACCACCATGCTCTGCCTCAATACAGCACGTCTGCATCCAGAGGCTCAGGTGAGTCTTCTGGGCCGGTTTCGTGGAGGGCCGGGCGTATTGCCCAGCTCTGCCCTGGTGTGGCCACCACTTTTGGGGTCTGGCAGACTGAGAGGCTTCTCCCCCTACAGGCTGCCGAGCTCCCTGCTGAAGCCTCTGGTGTCCCCTCTATAGGGGTCTTATGACTGTTTGGAGACTTTTCCCACCCAATTAGAGAAGCAGGTCTGCACCTTAATTCCATGTCTTTGCCTCCTCCCACCTCTCAATCTCTAGTGCTCCCGCTCCCTGCCCCTTGCAGCTGAGCATTGGGCACACTTACGATGCTGGGCACAAGTGGCATGAGGTCTCCCCCGCCTGTGCTCACTGTGGTAGTCCAGGGTGTGTGCTAAGTTTAGTTATTAGTCCAAGGAGAGAATTGGAGGATTTTCTCTGGTCTGCTGTGTAGAGTATGTTGTTGTCTCTCAGGCTCCAGGACTGCTGCTTTTCGTGTAGTTTGATGCTGTGGGTTCTTACAAGGTTCATATATACAAGCAGTGTGAAGACACTCTTGGTGTTCATATTAATAGTTTAGGGTGAGTACTGAAGTCCATGACTCACCCTGTTGTTGTCAGAAACACATGGTGAATGGCTCCCAAGTCTCACGTTGCTCAGAGTGGGAGTTCAGTGTGGGAGCTGAAGCCTGGTAACTCAATTCATGCTTCCTGCTTGGTATTGGAGTGAGAAGGGCATGAGGCCATGTGTCCCACCTCTTTCTGCAGCTCTCATTGTTGAGCCCCAGCTCCCATTTGTTTTATGGCTGGATCCCTGGGAATTACTGTGGCCCTGGGGTGACTTCCACTCCTCTGTGCTACTCTCTGCTGGTATTTGCTCACACCATGGAGAGGTATGAGGCCATATCCTCTGGGCAGACATAGAGCTGGATGTGGTGGGCTGCTCACTGGTTGCCTTGTCTCTGCCCTACCTCAGGGCACTGATTAGAAAGGTTTCTGTGGGGATTTTGCTTCTGTGGTTGTCCTATCTTCATGTTCTCACACTGGATTCGATCACACCTTCCAAGCACCACTGCTTCCCTTCCAAGCTGCGTTTTCTCCTCTCTGATTATGGACCAGCTCTCAGGACTCTGCTCTCCCCTGTCTGAGTTGCTAGGTCTCCGAAGGCAGGGGCTTCCGAGGCTGAAGCTGCGAGTGCTGGAACGAGGGAGCGGCCGGGGGTGTGTATGGAGTGGTGGCTCCTTTGTTTTCCGCCTCCTCTTCCTCTAACTGCGCCATGGCGGCCCTCCGAGCTTTTTCTCCAGGAGAGGCCTTGTTTGTTACTTCTGAGGGCTTCAGTTCCCGTTTCAGATCTTTCCTGGTTCATGGCACCAGGGCACCCATTTCTCTCCTTCTTATCTTTCTCATGTTGCTCTATTCTAGTATCTGGGTGGCGATCCTCTGGGAGGATCTTTCTCTGCTGCTTACCTGGTCACCATCTTATCGGAAGTCTAAGAGTGATGCTTTAAATCTCCAGGAATGTGCTAGTTTAGAACCAGGGTCCAATGGTCCCCCAAATGTCTGATCATCTTTCTTTCCACTTAGTACAATCATCCAATGAAGGGTCATAGGTCCATGTAGGGGAAGGTTGAGAGTAAGATTGACCAGAAACTTTTTTGGTAGTGCCCCATGATTCTTCCTCAAAGGGACCCAGAATTCTGTTCTTTCAAGGAACTCGAGTCTGTAAGCTAGCTGAACTCAGGAGGGTCCATGACTTTATGTTCCTATAATTTGAAGTAGAGTTTTGTTCATTTGCCCTAAAATTTTGCTGGTTGTATTTATGCAGTTAACTTTTAGTGGGCTTCCTCTTTATGTAACTTATGGTAATACCACGGCCAATCAGCCAGTGCCCTAAGTCTACTGGTGTCAGACCATCGTGATCAGCTTCACCTCTGCAACTTTTATGGTAAGTACAGCACGCTGTGCCTTTGGCAGCTGAGCACTGCCACTCTGTGATGCAATTAAACGCATCACCTTTCATGTACCCAACTAAGCTACTGGCCCACAAATTACAGTCTGATATTTACAGCAGAGCAATGATAGGGCACTTCAACGGTCTTAGTGCTTCTCTCAAAAAACAGTTTCTTAATTTTACTGAAATGTACATTTTTCTGGATCTTCCCTGTGTAGAGGAGTAGGGTTTACCTGGAAAATTAATTCTAGAATTCCCATTTCCCTGAGGCTGTGAATCCCCTCCCTCATCAACAGTAAACCAGGAGATACTGGGCCTTGCTAGCTCATTCACAGTTGGGCATCACTAGAATCATACTTCTGTAACCAGACACATAAAATATTAATATCTTTTTCTTAGCTCCACACAGTGCAACATTAAAGTTTGTTCTATATTGATAAACTCAGCCTAATCCAGAGTCTCTTTCTTTCACCATCATTTCACATCCTGAAAATTCATGGCTATACGTGTTTTTTAGAAATCTGCTTTTAAGACTTAGAATACTTAAGAAGTTAGTTTCCTCAGGTGTAGACAAGAAGCCAGCTCCCAGGTGGTGGGGTGGGTTGCCTGTGCTAGTGACAGTGGGGAAACCCCTTCCTCTGACAGAGTCCTCCCATCAGGATTTGGGAGCTCAATGGCCCCAGCCTTGTGAGGTTCCTTCCAAAGGTTGCCACCAACATAAGGAATTTCACTCTTTTCCTATCTGTGCCCTCAGTTTCACTTAAAATCCCCTTCCAGGCTGAGCACTGAATTACAGTACAATTCAGCCAGTGGGGTCATGAGTGCTTGTGTCTGTATTTCTGGAATTCAGCACTAAGGTTAAACGAGAGCAGATTCTCCTTCTGAAACACCTGGAAACCTTTAGATTCTGTATATGCGGGGGGGGGGGCTGGGAGTTTGTAATTTGTGCTCCCTACTTTCCCATATTAGTTTGTCTTCACACTTAGAAGACTTTAGATAGCTTCTGCCTGTCTGGAGCTCATGACTACCTTTACTAATTTTCCCAGAGATGCTCAGAGCAGCCAGCTGGCACCATTGTGTCCAACTCTTCCAAAACCCTTCTGCAGGACTACATATGCAGTCAGCAAACCTGTAGCCCTGAGGTTGGCCCTCCCTGACTCTGTGTCTGCTCTTTTAGGAAGACAGGGGTGAGGGTGTCTCCTACCACCCAGAGACTGACTCAGGACAGCTCCCACAGGCTGGAGAGGAGAGCAAGGCTTTGCACATGGGTGCTCCTACCAGTGTGAGGATTCAGGGACAGCCTTTGCTTGGTTTGACTTGAGGGCTCCTGGCCCACAATTCTAAATGCTGCTGTAGGTGGGACTCTGTATTTGTTCTACCCCACTGCAGGGTTTAGCCGGAGCTCAAGGCAATATTAGACAATTTTTAAAATTAAGACATAATCAGCAGTGCCACCACAGCTTTTGTGCTCTGGGCATCTGTAGTTTGCTGGTGAATGTGCTATGAATTCTACACAGGGTACCTTTTCGAGTGGTGGCCTTTGCTACACTGGGGTTCCTTGAGCTGTTTGTGTTCCTGGTGTGACTGAGGTGCACTGTGTGCACAGGTGCACCACAGGATTAAAGCATCCCTGAACAATCAGGCCCCAGATCTGCAGGAAACCTGGGCCTCTCCAGAGAAACGTTTTTGTCTGCAGGATCCATGCACTGTGGTCTGTGAGAGACAGGGCACCCTAAAGCCCCAAGTTCCTTCCAGTCAGTTTCATGATCTTGATGAGAGGACCTGGTCTGTTCTATGTACTCTAATCTCCTCATCAAATGACCCCTTGTTTGCCTCCTTCTTTTCTCTCCTAAACATGGCTTGGAAGTTTTTTCTTTGTAACTTTTTATATTGTATTTTGTTTCATGAAAAATATCTAAAAGTTTATAATAAAATATAAAACAATAACAATAGCAAATATCCTGTATATTATTATCTTCAAAGTAGTTACTCAGAATACAAGATATAAAAAGACACATAAAAAAGAAACAAAAATAACAACACAAAACTTTCTTTTCAAAAAACTAAGATCAACTATTGTTGAATGAAACAAATTCTCACATATTAAAATAGTTTCACAACAATGAGGTATGCGATTTAGGGACCTATTTGACCCTCTCCTTACTCTTATTTCTCTCCTGCCTCCATACATGAGAAAAGCCCTGTGATATTTGTGCTTCTGTGTCTGACTGATTCCACTTAACATTATGTTTTTAAATTGCATTCATTTACCTAAGGTATCAGTCAGTGCTCACTAAGGAACCAGATTCAGTATAATTCATAATATAGTGGATTTATATGTAGGCTTACAGCGGCTGCCTGCAGAGTCAAGGAAGGTCACAAAAGAGTGGTCGGCACGCTGGAGGTCACAAGATGCCCGGAGCTCCCCGTGGGGTCCTGTGCGAGGCCACAGCAGGAAGCCAAAGGGTCTGCTCTGCAAGGCTGACGAGCAACGCTGGAAGCCCGGAGATGGATGTCTGAAGGGAAAGTGCAGACTGGAACTCATCCAAACAAATCGAAGGAGGCTTTTTCATTCATTTCCTGCTCCTGTCCATCTACAAGGCTGCTGGTGGTGCCACTCATACTCAAGCTGGATCCTCTGTCTTCAGTAAATCCACCCAAACACAGCCACAGCTCATCTAATCAGTTGAACGTTTCTTACTCAAGTTAAAACAGCAGTTCCCTATCACACAACTTATGAGAGTGTAGCACTCCATCGTGTTTAAACACCATATTTTCCTTATCCATTCATCTTTGTTGGACACACACTGTTCCAAGATCTAGCTATTATAAACTGTGCTGCTATTAACACAGCTCTGCCTTCATCTTGATAATATGATGTTTTTTCTTCTTCAGGGAAATTATCGCTTTGGTCCTAATGTGAAGCTCTCCTCCTTCATGCTCTACTTTTCTTCAGTCACTTTGGTCAGTTGATTCTCAGAACTGCTGCCCTGTGCTGTGGCGAGAACACAGGGACTGGAGGCAGGACGCACAGTGCCAGGCTCCTCCTGGCTCCGACACAGTGGCCCTTCAGTCACTGGTGTTGAATGGGAGCAGGGCACGCAGTTCCAGGTCCTCCTGGGTCTGGTACTGGGTCCCGGCTGGCACTGGCATCGGCTGGGGTGAGGCTGAAGCACCTGTTCTGGAGATGGGCATCTACGGCAGCAGTGAGAAGGGAGCTCCTCACAGCTCCAGGCCTGAGGCAATCACTTACATGCGAGTCTGTGCATTGCATGTGCTCAACCTCTACTTCCTTCCAAATGCCAAACTACATCTTTATCGCACAGCTGTCTGCACACATAGCTGCTTAGAAATTTATTTCCAAAATTATCTGGCTTCATTGCTCTTAAATTCTGTCTCCTACGCAGTTGCAGAAGGGGGCATATTGGAGGTGAGTTCTCTATCGTTTGAAGTACAGTGACATTTAACTACTTTCCAACAAGTTATTTCTTATTTCTAGCTAAACATTGTAATTACCTGTAAGTTCTACTTACATCCCCTCCGTGACCAGTTAGAGAAGCTCTGAGAACATCACATTTTTCTCCCTCACCACTGCTCCTCCTCAGCCCTCCCCAGAGTCTCCTCCACCATCCCCTCTGAGGCTTCTGCCTTCTGCAGCACTCAGGGGAGCATGAAGGCCGTTCCCCACACCAGAGCTCCTTAGCTGTGTGTAAGTAACTATAACAACACCATCTTCTCTGGAACCCATTTCCATCTAGAACCATTTAAACTACTGTAAAAGAGTACCTGAAAGAGAATAAGTTCTAAATAGCAAGAAGAATTTATTTTTTTTTCCAAGTAGAAATGCTAGAAGTCAAAGGACAAGATTCATTCTTGGTCTCCCCTGTGTACCTCTGTGTGGCTTCTGCACGTGGCAGTGGGCAGAAGCAAGACAGAGGCAAATGCTGTGAGAAGATTCTTCACTAGGGCCTTAATCTCCTCCACAAGAAAGAAGTCCTTGTGACCTAATCACCTCTCCGGGGTCCCGACACTATAATAGCAATAGATGAGCAGATATTTTATCTTTAGTAAGAGGGAAAAAAGTCAAAGTTCAGTCATCATTTCCCCTGACTTTGAGGCTAGTACGTATTCAAGCACAGTGAGAGTAACACTTCGCCCTCTAAATCTTAACTTTCTAATCTACTTTCTGTCTTCATTATTAAGGAAAGTCACCTAACTTCCTGCATCATACTTAACCCCAACCATAACACTAGCCCTAGATTCAAGACATAGATGTAAAGTGAGATTTTACAAAGTGGCCTCCATGTCCCCATGACTCTTCTTGAATACATTGTGAGAAATAAAAATATTTGAATTGGTTCATATTTGATGACCCGCTCTAAGAAGCCCTTAGCCACAGAGTTAGCTGGGTTGAACAGCATGTTATAGACTCACACCAGATAAGGTTCTGGAGTAGAGATAATTGCTCAACAAGTTTTCCTGAATTACAGTCCATAGAATTCAAAAGACCAAACATTGCTACAGCAAGGAATGCAGACAGAGGAATGGTAAAATGGGAAAGGAGGGAGGGAAAGAGCAGGCAGAAGCCAAGCCAGGATGCTCAGGACAGACACTGCTCCGGGTCCCGGAAAGCCTGACTGACGTCTGTTTCCAGCTCAAGCTGCAGTCTCTCAAGCTATTGGCTGTATTGGCCTCTCAGTACTAGATTGCTGACATGTTTACAGAATCCCTGGGAATACGGCAGCCATGCTCCTTCTCCAAAACTGTGCTCTGGGTCTCTCTTCTCAAGGCAAATTCCTTTGCCTTGGCAGCTGAGCACACATACGGTGGAGCCTTGCATGTCCCTGTGTGCCCTCTACTAATTCTTCCTATCGTCCTGATACAAAATGCTTGGTTTGTAATCCTCCTCTCCTCTGCTCATTTTTTGAGGCATTTTGTTTGTGACAAACCTGGGCTTTATGTTGCTGACATGCACCTGTACGCATCAGGCTAAAACCAGAAAGCCACATTCATGCTACATGCTGAATGTTAGGCTCACTTCAAATTTCTTGTGCCAAGTGAATTAATCTGTTTCCTTAATTTCACTCTCTCATAAAATTTCAGGACATGAGAAAAATTTAGTCAGGTTTTCTGTGAGAAAATAACACACGTGGCCCAGAATGCAACTACCAGTGCAGTCCTTGTTCCCTACTAAAACAGCCTAAACCTGGTCTTTACCTTCTGTCTTTTTTATCAGGATTCTGGCCTTCTGAGCTCTGAACAGAATTTACATCAAGCTCTGCTCACAACATCCTTAGGACTTTCCTACCTAGTGTCCACAAAGCTTTCCCAACTCCCAGGAACCAGTTCCACAGGACTCCAAAACACATGGTCAAGTAGCAGTCACAGCAGCAACCCCACTCTCAGTACCAAAATCTGTTACAGTAACTTTTCTTGTTGCTGAAGAAAAATATCCAATGCTAGAAACTTAAGGAGGGACTTATTTTAGCTCAGTTGGTTTCACCCACAGTTGAACACCCCCAGGGCAGGGCCTTGTGACAGAAAAGAATGGCACAGGGCAGCTGCTCAGAAACCCAGAATGAGGGGAGGAGTTGGGCTGCTGATGAACCTCGCAGGCCACGCCCTAGTGACCCCCACCTTCTCACCAGGCCCCATCTCCCAATGTGACATCAGATCTATGCCTCAGTAATCCAGTTGCCTCCCCAAAGCACCTGGGTGTTCTAGAAAGATACCTAGATGTGCATCACAACACTGACTCAGGACCCAGAAGACGGGTGTTTAACATCAGATATGAAGTGTAGATACTGTTTTCTGTTGCCTTAACAGGTTCTGAACATATCCTGTGGTGTCTAGGGCCGAGGTTGCTATGCTGCAGCATTCTGTCCAACCAGGTACCCAGATGTCACAATCACATATTCTCCCTGCAGGGCTGCATCCTCTTGACTGGTTAGGTGACTAAAGTCCCTGCCTCACACAACAGACACCAAGGAGAATCAGCTCTTGCTTGGATCCCAGCTTTTCCCAAATTCCCATATAAAGACTGAATGGGGCACTCGGATTGTCACAGGAATTGTGGGAGCTTTTCTCTTTTTCTTGTTAATTTTTGTGTTTTACAGCTATACACTTATGAACATCATTGTTTTTATGTTAAGTGTATTGCAAATGAACACTTACAATGTCTACAAAAACTATTTGATTCATAGATCAATTGACAAGTAGGTGTTTTCAGTTTCATTCCCAACTATCATAGTATAAATTTTATACGCCCTTTTTCATATTATAAATAACAAACTTAACCACCTGTGAGTGACTTTAGCATTTTTAGCATTGAAATTTGCAAAAATAACTTCAACAAGTGCTAGCAGTTCTGCAAAGAACAAGCCAAGTAAACAGAGTCTTGCTTTGTTTTGAATCTGAATTAGATTCAGGGGTGTCACATTAGCACTTTATTACTGAGTTATATCCCAGATCTATAATTCTTTTTGAAATAAAATGCAAACTCACTGTGCACTGTGTTTCATGATTGGTGAGGAAAAAATCCCAAAACTTAGTTGCTTAACACAGAAATTATACTCATCAGTCTGTGATTTCTAGAATACACAGGTATTTGGGGCTGGTGGGAAAGTTGGTATCTGGGTCTTTCAGAACATTGTGATTTACTTTGCCTACAGCTGCACACTCCACATACCTGTTAGGAATTTATATTTCTATGAGCGCCCAGCCTCAGACTTTCAGTATCACCTCCCACAGGACTGTGTGAGCGTCCTCCCCATTGGCTCCCATGGAAGGAGTGAGGGATGCAGGTGACCAAGTATGAGGTGGGCTGTAGGATGTGACCTTGATGCACTGTTATACCCACTGTGTTATGTCAGTCACAGCCCTTATTCTATGAAGGTGTTTGCACTCAGCGTCATCAAGACCTGAATAACAGTATTTAAGGGTCCTCAGAGAAGATATAGGCAGATGTCATCAATCTTAAGCTTAGAGTCAAATAAGCTGTGACCCATGCACACATCTGTGAAACACTTACACTATGAAAAAACAGAACATTTAGATAACTCCGGGAAGTCTCCTCTCTCCTCTCTCAGTTGACCAGTCCATCTCCAAGACAAATAATACTGTAGCTTTTTAAAAAAATGTCGGGTTGTCATGTCTGCTCAAGAACTCCAGACATGTGAAAAGCAAATAGGATGAAGCCTTTGTCATTCAGTATATTTTCTCCGGATAATTTCTGTGATAATTACATCATTGAATGTAATCACAATTTTTGTTTTTCCTTTTAAATTATATTCATTTGTATAAATGTTCTAAAGCTTATTTATAAATTCTCCTAATGAAAGTTGAGTACATTTTCAGCGTTTGCAAAATAAAAACGAAGCTGCTATGAGATTTTTTGCTGCCTTTTCTCTTCATGTTCCACTTCTCTACAGCACAAAACTAGCAGTGGGGATGCTGGGCTTAGGATGACTGTATGTTTATAAGAATCTTCTAATAACATCACCATGTGTTTGTAGCATGTTGCAGTCCCACTACTAGTGGGTGAGTGATCAGCTTCTTCTTCCCCTGCTGAGTTGTGTCTATGATTTCCCCAGGCTGGAACACGGGTGGCCTGTAGACTTTCACTGTTGAATATGTTGGATGCTGGAGACCAGCTGGTTCTATTCAGCATTCCCAGTTCATGCAGCCATTTACCTGAAGAAGAGGGGATATCCTTGAACTGAGAAACCCAGTGTTTGACATTGATTGAGGAAACACATGAACATATTAAATCTAAAATTCATATGAAAATGTTCAGTGTGTAGAAGTAGAAAGCAAACCATTGGTTACCAGAAAAGAGGGAGGGGAGGCAATAGGAAAATACAGGTCAAAGGGTGCAACTTTGAATCAGAAGTGAGACGTGCTCTGGAGATTCACTGTCCAGCACGGGAGGTAGTGGCTCTCTTCACAAGACGGTGGTAATCATTTCACAGTGTGCACACATCCCATCATCAAGTCATCTTTATATTTTCTGTACACATCATCATTGTCAATTAAACATTTCAAAATGTAAACAAGACAAGAAAGCTGAAAAGGGCTGCTTGGCTACATATGATATTTTTCACACGCAAATGTGTTTGCTAATAGCCATGTTGATAAGATTTGATTCTTTTTGGATTTTGTGATCCCACACAGTAGGGATCCAGGGCACTGATTTTAGCGCAGATGTGGTCATACACATAAGGAAATTCTGACCTTACCACTTAGGAGGCCAAGTTATTGGTGAAATATAAAAATACTGTGACTCTGTTCTAGAGCATGAGGAGAAATGCACGGTAGTGACCTACTGAGGAAAGCAGCCAACACTCTTCAGAATCTCATGCTCACCTCAAGAATGGGAGGAAGTTGCATTTCCCAAAATGACAGCATAAAGGGAAGTGTATTAGGGGAAGTGGCACTGAGGGATGAGCGGTGGGCACAGCCAGACAACAGGGGTTATACTTCACTTTCCACAGGGCTGGAAGGCAACCCGGCCCTTTGCTGGCGGATGCCCACAGCCCTGCCCTATGGCATCCGGGCTGAGATGCTGTGTGCTGTCCTGGTGCCTGCGGACAAGCACTGTGGAAGGCCCCGCAGGTGTGCTCTAAGCGGGACCAGAGTCATCTGCTGCTGACACTGGGAGGATGGTAAGGGCAGGGTCGTTTCCTGGAGAGGGCCTTTCAGTTGAAAAGTATGGCTGTAAAAGTGTGGAGTACAGTAAATTGCTCCACATCATGGAAGGAGATCAATACTTCCTCATATTGCAAAAAAATCCCCACTACCAAGGGAGGTGCTACAACATTAAAATAATAACAGGGTAGAGAAAGAATCCAGTAATTATTATAATACCTCTCAATGTTCCAGAAACCATTCTTAGGGGAAACCCACCCCCCAATACACTTTCCTATTCACTGAAGCCAAGCACACTCCTCTTGTCCACATATCACTCCCTGATACATCCACCTCCCAGTAATGGTTTCCACTAGAGAAGCTGTTCCGATCCAGCACAGCTCAGGGAGAAGTAAATCTTCCAGGGCTTTCAGGAACAGTCCTCTGTCTTGGCAAACACTCAACACATTTGCCACCATCTGATACCAACAGCTGAGGGTGAACAGTGTCTTCATCCAGAACTATGTCTTCTGCAAAGAAGGAAGACACCCATTACCTCGGGCTTTAGAAAAAGAGCTTTCGATTCTGTGAGTGCTGTCAGAAGAGGGTGAGGACACAGCACAGGATGCAGGAGTTCTTTCCACAGCCCGCTGCCCGTGAGCCATCCACCTACAGATGTGGAAACCATTCTCAGGAAAACCTCTCCAAATCACTTGAAGTCTGGACCTGATCTGTGCTGTCATCTCGGTTTCTGAGGACACGGGTGGTAAGAATGGGGGCACGGGGCCGACACCTGGGAAAGGCGTTACCAGTGCCTGATGCTCACGGCGCTTCCCGGGTTCTCACTCAAGACTCCGCGTCCGCACGGGGAGAGAACTGCACAGAGGGAGCAGGAGATCTCGGGGCAGCGGCGCAGGGCAGCGCGGTCAGTGCGCTCACGGGGAGGAGCCCGGGCGGGGCGGGAAGGGCAGCGCGGGGGGAGAGGACGGAGGGGGCCGGAGAGGAGCAGGGCCGGAGGGCGGGGACTGCTGGGCCGGCGAGGCTGGGTTTAGGGTCGGGCCCTTATTAGGCCACAATGGGGAAAGGTGGGGTGGTGAACACTGGAGAGAATGAGGACGCCCAGCTACTCACTAAGGCTTTCTGTGAGGAAAGAAAAAGTAGTGTAACAGCAGATGGAGAGATTCAAGCACTATCAGTTACTACTGTTAAGTTTTTTTTTTTTTTCTGAAGGAGAAAAGCCCTCACATGTGCCCAGGGAAGGAGACCCTGACAGACTTGGAGGTTGTGATGCTGCAGGAGCAGGGAAGAGGAGGGGCGACTTTCCCATATTCGAGGGTCTTTCTTGGCCCTGAGGTGCTCTGGTGCTGATGGCCCAGGGTCAAGGAGGGGAAGCCTCCTGCTCCTCACTGGTGCAGACCCTGCCCTGACCCTGTGGTGAGCTGCATCTATCCGTGCTCTGTGAGGTGCTATGCTGATCTGGAACCTTCCACGGTTCAGGTTCATATCCCAGTGCTACAGGGAAGGGTGGGGCATTTAATGGTGGGTCCTGGTGGGAAACCCTGGGTCACCGGCACAGCCCGTGCAGGAGAATTGGGTACCTTGCTCTCCTTTTCTTCTTGGCCATGATAAGTGGTTCTGCTTGGCTCCCACACAGATCTACTCTCCTGACTCAGGAGTAAAACCCAGAGCACCAACTCCCCATGAGCTGAAATCTCCAGAAACGTGAGACAAAGTAATAGTGTTCTTTTAACAAGTTGATCTCTCAGGTATGTGTTCAGGCAAAATAGAAAACACACCCCTTGTGTATTCACTAAAGAGTTTTTTCTCACATCTCCCACCTTCAGCATGCTGGTTCTTATATGACTTCTGGAGCACATGTCCAGCATCAGGCCATCTTCCTGCCTCACTTTCATCTTACAGATTATTGGGCAAAGCCTTTTCTTACACACTAGAATCCCACAGAGCTGAGATGGCAAACTTGAAGTCACTTTAAATTGTTTGCAATTACCTGCAAATCCTCGAGCTGTCTTCACATGTAAAAAGCTAGAAGCAGATGGAGACATAAAATCAGTGGAGTGATTAGGCAGGCAGGGCTCCTCTAAGTAACCAGTGTGGTGTCAATGGTGAGAATCAGGATGATACCTACAACGTCTTATGAGACCTCTCACATGTTCTGCAAACAATCACACAGAGAGATAAATATTCTGATGTCACACACACTGAATTTTTAATTAAGTATAGGAAAGAAAACAGAGCTTACCAAGTTCTTCAGCAGTCCTCTCTTTAAAATATAAAAAAGGTAAAAGAATATTAATTTTTGAAACCCCAAGAAAGTAGATCCTAGCCATTTCCTCTATATAATTTGTAAAACTTTGGGAATATTTGTTCATCTTGTGGGAGTATGAAGCAGAAGGACAGAAAGGATCTTTACAAAAAGCTTTCTTTGTTCTCCAAACAATCACACTGAGATAAATATTTCCACGGCACACAGACTGAATTTTCTTTTTTTTCTTCTTTTTCTTTTAAAAAAATACAAGAACAAAAACATATTGACAAACAGACACCAATTAGCATAAAAAATAGTACAATCACAACTAATCTATAGACAAGGTGATATGATCTCAACAGTGGTTATTGCTTTATCCACTGATATCTTCAAAGTGTAAATATATAAACCCATATACAGACATGCAAATTTAGTCAGACAATTAATCCTCTCCACAACGGAAAAAACACAAAAACCAAAAATCCAAAGACAAAAAACAAAACAGGCAAACATCAACAATAGCAAAAACAACAACAACAACAACAAAAAACACCAATAGTTGTTGCTTTACATATTGATATCTTCGAAGTGTGTGTTCAGGATAACACATACAGACATACAAGATTGATCAAATAACCTGTCATCGATTATTGTTTAGCATTAAGTGATATCATACAATAGTAGAACCATGTTAGCCCTCCTGCATATATGCATATTCATATATACCTACATACATTTTTGTCTTTTTCTCTTCTACTTTCCTTCTTCCCATCTGTTCTTTGTTTTAGAACAGAGTTCCTTCATGTCTCTTAGTTTATATTCCCACCCTCGGGTTCTTACACCAGTGATACAATACGTTGCCTGCACATGTATCGCTGATTTATTTCACTTATGAGTATGGACTCCAGTTTTGTCCACTTGCCTACAAAGTCCCCAAAACTGTCTTTCTTTATAGCTGAATAATATTCCATTATATAAAAATGCCACAATTTTT
>PVLD010030918.1:0-16312 GCA_004027595.1 Dinomys branickii
TTGCTGTCAGGAACAGGTGGTGATTGCGCAGGCCGCCGAGGCTCAAGGTGCTCACAGAGGGCGTTCAGGGTGAGAGCTGAAGCCCAGTAACTCAGTTCATGCTTCCTGCTTGATGCTGGAGTGAGAAGGGCATGGTGTCGTGTGAGCCACCTCCATCTGCAGCTCTCTCTTGCTGTTGTGCTCCAGTTCCCGTTTGTTCTTCGGCTGGATCACTGGGAGTTGCTGTGGCTCTGATGTGGGTGCCGATGCACCCCACCGCTCCCCACTGGCAGCCGCCCACAGAGTGGAGAGGCAGGAGGCCACAGCCTCGAGGCAGGCTTAGAGCTGGATGTGGTAGGATGTGTACTGGCTGCTCTGGAGCTGAAGATCTAGATCCCAGGACAATGCCTCTCATGAGTCCAGCCTGAGGCTTAGAGCCCACAACAATGTCTTATGCAAGTCTGTTTCAAGGATCTGTACTTGGAAGGCCCCAACGTCAGTAGTGGAGGCTAAAAGTCTTTACCAGGAGGAGGAAGGATCTGTGCCAA
Source organism: Dinomys branickii (assembly GCA_004027595.1). Taxonomy (NCBI): domain Eukaryota; kingdom Metazoa; phylum Chordata; class Mammalia; order Rodentia; family Dinomyidae; genus Dinomys; species Dinomys branickii. The sequence continues at coordinate 528 of PVLD010030918.1, forward strand.
CAGGCTGAAGGATCTGCCCCGGAGCCAGGACACGACACTCTAGGTAAGAACCAGAGCTCCCCTGAAAAGTACCACAGCCGTGCTCAGTAACAGCGAGGTCCCAGGCCTCTCTGATGAGAACACCTGAGTTCATATCAGGATAGCCAGCACAACAAGCTTCTCCAGGCGATTAAGCAGTGCACAGTCTTTCCCTCCAGAGCTAGGAAGTGAGGCTTAAGGTAAGGACCAGGGCTCCCCCAACGTGAACCATAGTCATTCTCAGTGATAACAAGATCCTAAGCTCCTCTGAGGATGAGAACAGCCATGTTCATATCAGTAAAGCCATCATGACAAGCTCCTCTAAGAGAACCAACATCACCACCTCTTCCTCTCAAGTTCTCCTTTGTATGTTGTTGGCCACCATCCTCAGGTGGGCCACCATGCTGACTCAGTTCACCTGGGTGTTACAAGCTCACATCCAGGTGTCAGTCTGCCACGACTAACAAATCCGGAGTGGTTTCCAACTCCTACTTATTTGGTCCAATCAGTGTAATATAGTATGATGCCTTGTGGAAGAGAAAGGTGATAAGATCACTACAGACTATATTGTGACATAGGAGAGTTCATGTAACCCTGAAGTAGGAAGTGGCAGTTTACTGCTTGTCTTCCCCTCTGAAAGCAAATTATTTCAGATGAACCATATGGATATATATGAAGAAGAAAGATGTTTACCAAAAATCAATAATGTATACCAAGATTAAGTGATGGGTTGATTAATCTTCTCAACCAAAGATACCACATCTGATAGAGAAGCTGCAATTGGAGTCACAATTTGATTCAATTTGTGGTAATGTACTATCATTCTCAGAGATCCATCCATACTCTGCACAATCCAAATTGAAGAATTAAATGAAGATGTAATATGATCAACCATTCCTGTATTCTTCCATGCCTTCATTAATGGCAATAATCACTGTAATACCTCCAGCAAAACACCACTGATACTTACTTTACCATTTTGCCTAGGAAAGGCAATTCTAATGGCTTCTATTTGGCATTTCCAATTAAGCAAGTCCTCACACTACAGTTTAAGGAACCACTGTAAGTGTTCTGCCAAATACTAAATATATCTATCCCAACTGAACATTCTGGAAAGGAGAAATAATTATATGATTTTGAGGATATACTGGGCACTGAGTTGGATCTTTGCTAAAATTCCATTGATTATGTGAACTTCATAGGCCTCTACTCTTATTGGAGGGCCACAATATTTAAAATTATGTGGAATCAGGGGTGGTGTACAGCTAATGTCCACTAATCCCCAAAATGCACCTTCCTCAGTATACAGTTATTCTGAAAAAAATCCTAGGTAGTTTTGGGGAATGGATGGGAGGAAAAAGTGACTATGCAAATTTTGGGTGGTACACCAGTGTCCTTTCTCATGGGGATCTGGTCTCCCATTCATTTAAGGGGTTCTGGGCTTGTAAACTGGCTCATATCTGGGAACTAGTTGAGAGTCAATTATTCCCACTTATTTTAACCTGAAGAAAGTCTCTGTTACTTTGCCCTTACATTTAAAAAATTTTATATATCTAGTAAAAGTTTTGTAGGTATCCCATCTATTTCACTTTTGGGAACACCAAAGGTAATCAGCAAATATCAATAGGTCTACAAGGGTCAGACTATTCTGATCATTGTGCTTTTTCTGCTGTACATTTTCGTAAGTCCCTGAACTTCGCTTTTGGCAATTATGTGTTGCCCCTTGCCCTCTGTCACTTCATGATGCAGTCAAGCCCATTGTCTTTAAGTTCCCCAATTGATCGTCTCTGGTGCCCACTTTAAGTTTTGATATACAGAGGAAGAGTAATTCCATGGCTTTTCAGGAATACTAGTTTTCCCCTCACAAATCCATTTTTCAATATTTTATTGAAGGGGACATTTAATGAACATTCCAGTGTAGCAAATTAGAATTGACATGACAGAACCATGCTGGCACTATGATTTCCCTAAGTTTCTGAATCCCCTCAACAGTAAACTATGAAATATCAGGCACCTCTGTCTCATTCACAGTGGTCCATATTTTGATCCATAATTCTGCCAACCAGTAAAATAAACTATTGAACGTTTCTTTACTCTGCGAGCTGCAGCATTAAGTTTAGAATCACTACTTGACAGGCCTGAATATAAACTCAGCCTCATCCAGGTCTATGATTTTCCCACCATTATCCCACTCGTAAAATCCACTCACATCAAGCCTCGGGTTATGAGAGAAAATTCGAGAAATTCTTGAACCTTCTCATGGGTCACACTATGTACCTCATTCTTACCAGTCTCCTTCAGTTTGAATTGTGCTAGAGGCATATAGCACAATTCAAGGCCATAGTGTATGGCATCCCCGGGTTCCAGATAGTGTCAGTATCATCATGTTTGGTCAATATAGGGTGGGTAGAGAAATCTCTTCCTCTGGCAAAATAATCTGAAAGTCTAGATGCTCAACACTTGCAGCCTCCTCAGGACCTACCTAAACGTTTGCATCCCGGTATATGGGATCTCACCCTGTTATAATCAGAGCACTACCTTTACTTCAGGTACCTTTTAAGGAAGAACATTCAATTTATGCTGTATTTCAGTTAGTCAAATTATTGTGCAACTTGAACTGTTCGCTGCAGGCTAAAAAGAGTTTCTGGTGTTGTTTTCCAAAAAACTCAGCTGTTATCTCCACCTTGTATATTTGCAAAAAGCAGCTGAATGAACGGTACTAATGTCGCCTCTACACCTTCTGGATTTCAGTGTGAGAAGTTTGGCAATATGTAACTCAGTGCACTAATAACGTCACTTTGATCCATAGTGTCTAGCTGCTCTTTGATATAGCTGGAGTGGCTGCCGCTTTTCTCTGCAGATGACGTTTAAGTCTCCATAGTCATGTGGATGCCAGGCTCCTCTTCCGGGAAGTAACACCTTCACGAAGGCTCCTTTGGGGTTCCCAATGGGTGCTTCTCCCAAGCACTGCGTGGCATTGGTCAGACATGCGCTGTCACAAAGCAGCTTAACTGTCTTGCAGACAACCTCAGATATCACCTTTAAAGTGGCAGAGGCAGCAGACCATATGGCTCGGTAAGATCATGAACTTCAAAAACGGTAGTGCTTCACAGATACGTCCTTCAGCTGACTGTATTTTATTGCATGATAAACCTAAATACTAGAAGGACAGCAGGCTTTGAAAGGACTCTGTATGTAGTTGAGTGATGTGATTTTCACTGAGATTTCTGGAAGGTGAAAAGGTTCCTTCTGAATCAAATTTCCTCAGAAACATGAAGGACATACAGTGGGGAAAAGGGGTGAGGAAATGAGCACTGTCAGATCCTGCTGCCTGGACAGTGCGGGGACAATTTTTTTCTGGGAAATTAAAGTTTCATATCTGAGATTGTCTTCATGTCAACAATCCCTTTTCCAGGTATCTGTTCTACAGAAATACTTGCCCATGTTCACAAAAAAGCATGAGCAGGAAATTTCATTGTGTGATACAGGTAACTGCCACATCCATCGTGGCTCTTAAGAAACTCCTAGCTCCTAGCGTTTGGGTTTTTGCAGTTTTAGTCAAATGGCTAAGGAGAGGAAATTACCTTTCAGGACATACTTAGAATCTTTTAAGTTTTTTGTGCGTTTGCAGCTAGGAATGCAAATCTTTGAGCTCCTTGTTTTCCTTTATTTTACTCTCACAGTTAGAAGAATATAATTTGTGGGAGTGGGTGGTCTCTCAGTGGTCCCCGGGAGAAAACAGCTAGAGGATTTAGAAAATAAAGATGAGATAGCCGTGGTCAGGTGGAGTTATCTCTTGCCTGATGAGCAAGGGGACTTCTCCCAAACAGTAGAGTGTTTATTTATAGTCTCCAGAGAGGGTGGTTAATTTCTGCCTCCCTGCCCAGCAACCAGTTAACAAAGTTTCAATGGCTTGTTCACTCCGAGGAGCTCCTGTGTTCTCAGAAAGGCTTCATCCTGCATGTGTAACTATTTTCCAGCTTCTGCGGCTCCCAACGATGATTGCTCCTGGATTGGTTGAGCTAATTGCTGTCCTTCATTCGTTTGCACAAAGATGCTAAGAGCAACCAGCAATCATCATTATATTTCCCAAAATATTCAAAAATATTCAAATGTTTCATAATGGAAATTTCTTCTATTAAATAAGTGGCAAATTAGGACAGTAAAATGGATCTACACTGTATTTTTTAAAACAGTTCGCAGCAATGACTATTAATATTACCCACAGTCCTAGAGAGATCATGACATCTTTAGTTCTCATCATATTAGAGAGCCAACTCCAGGAAACCCTAAAGCTATTAAAGAATTTAATCTTCAAAATTCTGTTTCTAGAGCCAGCCATAGTATTAAAATCTGTATCATTCAATACTTACTAGAGAAACAAATTGGCAGATACACCAATATATTTAATAGATTTGCATACAATGGCCACTCGTAGAGCCAGATGTGGAACAGTGCCAAAGGTCTGTCCATAATCATCTTGTGGAATGCCTGGGGCCCCCTGTACTGATCCGTCCAAGTTAATCTGAGAAGGCTGAACACTGTATGCCAGAAGACTGAGTGTTCTGCGCTGGAGGAGGAAGTGTCTGCTCTGGAAGCCAGGAGACAATGCCCAAGGGAAGGAGAATACCGGAGTTTCTCTAGAAAACAAAAACCATTTTTCCTTTTTGTATCTCTTTTATCCATTTCTGGCATGAGTCCTCCTTATTGTGCATCTTCTACACCCAGAACTATGCCTTTGTAATTTAGGTGGACATTTCTTACTCAAGTTGACACACTTAATGACTTCAAGTAATAAATCTCTTCAGAAAGCACAAAAGATTGTCTGATTTATCAGGAACAACACTAACAAAGGAATTTTGTCAATAGTGGTGTTTTAGGGGAGAGAATGATTGTTATTGGATAGCATGAGGCAAATATCTTCATTCCTTGATGCTGGTGATGTCATTGCCTTTGGGGATTATTATTGCTTTTATCTAAGAAGATGAAATAATGGCATGAAGGAAGAGCTTAGTAAAAAGAAGAAATTTACTAAATTATGATTCAGAATATATTCTATCAATTTTTGATATAAGCTTATACAATTCCTTTTGTATTACCCATAAAGAGCACCGCCTGATATTCGAGGTATGTGACAAACATTTTAAAACACACCCTTATTCAAACAGTGAGCATGAGCCCAAATTGGTCTACTTGAACTGTATTTTGCCTTTTTAAATAGTTAAATATTTTGTAAATTATATTATACAGTGTCCTTGCGCTAATGCAGTGATGGATATATTAGTATCAATCTATGTAACATGAAAATATAAGTGAGTGATGAATTAAACACTCATAATGCAGTGCACATTACATACCTTGTGCTAGCCTTAATTATGCTAGACACATAAATTAGTTCTCGGTTGGGTAGTGTTATCTAAAATTGTGTCTACTGTATATCTGAAAGAGCTGACACAATTCATAGGTTGTAATACACTGCAGAATGCAATGTCAAATTTATACACCCTAGAACATGTGGCTAAATTCCCTACAGCTCATTTCTGCTTCTTACCATCAGGCATTTTTTATTATTAAGTCCACTGGTAAAATTTAGTTACACATAATGATCACATTCATCCTATGGAATGTGTACCTGTACAGGATATAGATTGGTGCCTGTTTTTTTCCTTCCCTTCCCTTCCATTCAACTCCATTTCCCTTCCTTATTTATAAATTTTAGGTCCATTTGCCCGTTTTTCTCAATTTTGGGGGTTATTTTCCTTTCTTTCTGTCCCCTTCCAAGTTACACTTTCCTTTTGAAAAATTTCTTCCTATTTCACAGTATCTATTACAGATTTTGGTTCTTGCTTATACTTCCAGCTTCTCACATCAGAGAGACAATACAATATTTACACATGTGCTTGATTTATTTCATTTAACAATATGGTCTCAAGGACCATCCTCTTAGCTATAAATGTCTCATTTTTTATTTTGGAAAAAAATGTCCATTTCTTATTTAGCTATAAATATCTCCAATGTATTCTTTTTAGCTGAATAGTATTCTGTTGTACAGAAAACATCATTTTGACCAATTCTTCAGTTGATTGGCTTTGGATGTGTTTCCAAGGTTCAGGTATTACAAGTTGTGCTTCTATAAACATGGGTGCATACATACCACTGTGGTATGACACTTTTACTTTGGGGAAGATACCAAGTGGAGAACAGATGGGTCAAATGTGAACTCTAGTCTTAGTTCTTTGCAGAATCTACACACTAATTTCCACTATGGCTGCACCAGTGTACAACAAGCAACAGTAGAAACGTGTTTCTTTACCCTGTAGCACTGATAACATATTGTATTGATTGGTTTCTTCATAATGCCCATTCTTTCCAGACTGGAATAAAGACCCAGGCTTTCTGGGGTTATCCAGCACTGCTGTATTGCTGCTGTGTTGCTGGGTTCAATCAACAGAGGTCTATGCTCTGTCCATCCACTGTAAGCTAGTGACAGCAGAGATATGCACGGAAGTGGACATTTGTTTTTCTGTTTTTCTTCCTTTCTTTACTTTTTTATGGTATTTCAGTTTTACAATTTTTTTCTATTTCCTTGATTTTTTGTTCTGGTTTTTATTTGAGTGAGAACATTGTTGCTCCTATTTTGTTTTGTTCCATTCTTATTCCCATTTCTGTTTGTTTCTTGTTTCTTTCCCTCTAGTCTTCATCAGTTCCCAAAGCCGGGGTAATCTCTCTTTGTCTCTCAGCCTTGCTTCGAATCCCTTTCTCTTCTTTTGTTATCTATTCTGCATTAATAAACCCTTTAAGTTTGTTCCCCTGAGAGTCATGTGGCCAGATAGAGGGGATATTTATTGAATACAATTTTCTGGTTTCTTTTAGATTTTGTTATATAACTATGAATGTTTCTGATATGGTTAAAAGTAACAAGTTAATAGTTACCAGTATTGTCACTTTCAAAGGTGTGTTTGATTCTCGTTTTATTACTAATTGTGCTACTTTAACTGTTCTTATCAGTTGTTTTTTCTTGTGTGCCATTACTGAGTTTGCCTGAGGGTCATAAACAATGCGATAGGAACGAGCCAAAGAAGCAAGGGCCAGGCCAAATAGGCACCAATTTCTCACTGCCTATAAATTGAAAACATATATGATTTTGCAACATAATCGAAACCCAAAATCCAGCTACAACTGGAAGACATCTCTGAGAAATAGTTATTACCTAAGGATTCTCAACACTAACAATTATGGTATCTTATATAAATATTTTTCAGGCATCATTTCTGGAATTAAACTAAAAATATAGAAAATGAGAACATATGGAGGCAACATGCAACTTCTGACTTACGGCTCCCCAAAGTAGAAGCCAAGAGGCAATGAGTGGAACAATTCAAAAGCCACCCCTATGGACGCTCTGAAGTGGTAACAGCAAAATTATCAAAGCAAATGAATGAAGCTTGAGAAACAATGAAATCAGAAATAATTTCTCAGATAACTTCAGATAGGATGTTCAAAATAAAGGGCATGACTAGTAAATCTAGAGAATATACAGATTTTTAAAAATGAGTCAGTAAAATGAAGGAAACCATAGATGTCCAACACAGGAAAAGAATGTAATCAGTGAAACAGTTCTAGAAATGTTACCTAGAGAATTTAGAAAAGAGAAAAAAATTAAAAGCAATAAGGATAGTAAAGGAAGAAGTTAAATTTACATTATGACATGATGACATGATGTGATACTCTACATAGAAGACCTTATATTGTAAACACCTTACATGGTTGTAGATAAAATTTGTGCCAACCTTAAGAAATGAGCTAACCAGTTTTACTTTTTTGACTTTTTGGTGACCTCAAGATAATACCTATCTTTGTTTATTACTCTGTGGTCCCAAGTGTTTAGAAAATATAAATCCATGAGGAATAGGGTAGGGGTCGTGTGGAGTTATACTGCAAAAGCCTCGATAATAATAATAATATTTCTTGAGTGGGAAAGGGAAGTTTTCTGTCCTACAGTTAAGAAATATCTAGAGGACAAAGGTTCACAACTCATGCTCTCCTCATCATGGACGATGATCCTGCACACTGAGATTTGGAAGAATTGGCTGAAGTATTCCCAGGGCTCTCAATCAAGTGCCTCCCACCTAATATAGCTCCTCTCCTGTAGCCTATGGACCAGCAGTTATAGCTAAGTTTAAGAAACTATACACCAAGGAACTGTACCTAAAATGCTTACAGAGGGTCTTCAATACAAATGTAACCTTAAAGAGTTTGGGGAAGAACATTATAACACCCTTTCCTATGTGGAGTTAATTAAGAAATTCTGTGCCAGTGTCTCCCAAGGGGCAATGAGATCTCCCTGGAAGGAAATGTGGCCTAAATTTATACAGGAGAAAGACTCTGAAGGCTGCGTGGAGGAGCCTTAGCCTTCAATGGACCCTTGGGTGATGACGTTTACATTATGACAGAGTCCAGACAGACAGTGGTGAGGTTGACCAACTGGTGGAGGAGCACTCAGAGGAACTGTCTACCAAGGAACTTCAGCAACTTCTGGTTGAGCGACAGTTACAAACATTTGCATAGATGATCCACCCAGACAGAGAAAAAGGCAATCACGGCATTCACTTGCTTAATGAAAATCTCATCACACTACAGAACTGTGTTAAACAACAAAGAGAAAGACAATATTAGCAAGTTTTTAGCTCTGAAAATTTTGAGACCTAGTGAGCGAGTAACAGGTCCTGGGGGGCTATAGATTCTGCTAAGGAAAGAAAGCACAACAGAGAGACAGCTTCTTCCTGATATTCTTATGGAAGGAGGCTCTCCTTACATACAACAACCACCTTATCTTTCACCCCTTCTTCCTGCAAGCCAAAGATGTGAACCTGAATGATGAGTACAGTAGGAATTTGTCATTTCTGGTAAAATATTCATAATTTAAAACATTTTTTGAATACACTAGGGAAAAGATTGGTGTTTCTAGTAAATGACACACATTATTTCTGTGTAAATGACACACTTTTTTTTTTTTTACCATGAAAATGCTTGCTAAGGGGTGCTTGGAGACATTCTGTACACACTATGGGTATTTCCATTATTTCTTGTGGGAAAATCGTCTTCATTTACAACCTACTTGAATCACAGCCAGTCTGCAAGAACAATGGAGTGTATAAGTGAGTGTGGTTTCCACTGTAAGTAGAAACAAAGGCCAAAGACACCTGCTTCCGGAGAGCCAGGATCCAGAGAGAAGGCAAAGAGGTTAAGTAGAAGGGTCCAGGGGTCGGATTTAGTCCCTCTGGTCACACTACCATATCTCAATCAGGCACATCAAGAAGTATGTTTTACTAATATCCTGTACATCTCTCAAGTCAAACAACTTACTAAATGTATGTATCATCTGACTGCAGGTAATTTTTTCTAGGAATATTAAAGCTGAAAGGTGGATAATTTCAACCCATGATGTGCTACGACAGGGCAAAGGGGGAGCTTAGAGACTAAAGTCTTTTTGTATCCCGGCCTCATCACCAGAAAGTGATCTGGCGAATCAAATGTTGGGCTCAGCGTAAGCAAGCATCCTAGTTTTGTAAGTCCCTAACCAGGCCTGATTCTCTGTTTGCCAGCAGCAGCACCACTCTGCAGGGAACTCAGCTCAGCACTGAGGCTCTCACTGGCAAACACAGGAAAGGAGATAAGATGGGACAAGCAATTTTGATCAGTGAGAGATTTCTGAGTCATTGTATACAGGCAAAAATATGTACTACATTTTTAAAACCGGGTTTATCATAAGCTTGACCAGCTGGCAGCTTAGGTGGAAGCATGTTGCAAAAATGAAAAACAAGAAAAAAGTATGTCGAGCTTAAATAAAACAGCTATTTATGGACAGGACAGACAGACAAATGAACATACCCAAGAACCAGCGTGTACTCAACTATATTTCATTAAACTGAATTTAGTAACTTTTATAGTTTTTAAACTTGTTACTATAAATAGGCTAGTCAGAACTTTTGTAGGTTAATTAATAGAGATATTTTGTAATAAAAATCAGAAAGAATAAAACCTTTTACCCCTGTGAAAGCAGAGGCAGGTGTTAGGATGGTCCCTAAGCTGACGGTTTATCTGATTGGGATATGCAGGTATGCAGGCTACTCACTCTTGCTTTGAAAGCCATAGTTGCTGGGCAGTCACAGCTGATGGCAAGGTGATTTTCACTGTTTCCAAGGGCTGAGCGGGCCAGGTTTGGGTGTTGAAAGAGGTCATCTCTGAGAATAGTGGCCAGCCTGCACGATGCTCTGAGAAATCATGACAAGAGGCAGTCCTCTGGGGGTTGGGACTATGTCTAATTTGAATACTCTTTTTTTTTTTTTTAAATTAAGGCATTTAAAGTTACCTTTTGGCCATTAGAACAAAGCTGGGGTGTTAAAGAGGCTGAAGATCTCAGATGCTGACTGATCTGGGCGAGGTCTGGCAGGGAGGGAGGACAAGAAGTAGCCGTCTGGACTCGGTGTGTGGTAGAGTGGCCAGTGGGAGTTGGGAGAGCGAACGGGAGTGGGGAGAGAGTATGACCAAAGGTTAGAGGAACAATACATAGGTTGAGCTTCGTGGACGTGGGGCCTTTGAAAGGCAGCTCTGGGCGGGCAGGCTGGGCAGGCTGGGCAGGGATCAGTTAGCTGGTGGAGGCAGGTAGCCACAGTGGAGGCAGCAGGGGGGAGGGGCGTGGTGCAGGCTGGCTGCGAGTTGCCATGGTCACGACGCTGGCAGGCGCTGCTAGGGGCGTGGCGTGCGTTTGGGGCCCTGCTGTAGGATGGGGAAAGGGGAGTGTTGTGCAGGCTCTTGTTAATTATTTGCTAGGGAAAAATCAAAAACATTGTGTTCTGGTCATCGATAGGCATTCGGGCTTCAGACTAGGAGAGAGGTGAAGCTGGAGATTGCGCAGAAGGCAGGCTAGCAGAAGCAGGGGGAGACGGAGACGGCTTTTTGTTTTGTTTTGTTATTTGAGTATAGAGGAGGGCGGGAGAAAGAAGGAAGGAGAATTTCCCATTGGGAGCAGGGAAACATAATTGTCACGCCTACCCCTGGTGTGGGGAAAGCGGCAGCAGGGCCTATACTGAACGCCTTCAGTTTAATCAAGGCTAAGAGGGAGCGTGGGCGAGAGACCAAGGGCTGTAGTCTCCGCGGTGGGTCAGTCCCCAAGCGGAGCCCGTCTCCCCGCAGTGTCCAACCCCGACCAGCGCTAGATTTAAGGCACAGAGGGAGAAGCGAGCTTTTTTCTGTTCCAAGAGATGAGAGAAGAGAGAACTGAGAAGCTGTTGACTGCAGAGAAGAAGGAGGTTTACTGGGGAGGGATTAACTTTCGGAGAGAAAAACCCACCGAGCCAAAAGCAGGGGCTTTGGAAGCTTGAAGGCGGCTGCGTGCACAATGGGGGAGGGCGGGGCGGGGGGGGGTCGTTAAAGGCGCAGAGTTAGAAGCCCAGACGGGGAGCCCGCTTACCAGATCGGAAACACTGAGCACGGCAGAGCTATCGAGCTGCCTGGATTTATATCGTCTTGGAGGCAGGTTAGGGAGAAAAAGAAAGAGGAAGAGACCGAGTGAGGGGCTTACCCGACCTGAAATGCCCAGTGAGATCTTGCATGGTAGAAGCGGCAGGAGCTATAGGGACCATGGTTTGAGGAGGTTACCATGTGGCCTTAGCTGGAGAGGAGGTTCAGGAGAGCTTAAACACTTCTAAAAAGAGTGTCTCACTTCCTGGTTCTTGGCGCCATAATGTAACGTAGGTAACAAGTAGAAACCACCAGGCTTGGGTAACGGCAATATGGCATGGAATTTATTGTGCCTAGGTTGAGGACGAGAGCATGATAAGACCTGCACTAAACAAAGAGAATCGTGTCCTTTTTATAGTGATGAAGAGACGGTAGGGGACATTAGGCAGGAAGATCCCTGTGAATGTCTGTGGTGAAATTTTGCTTTTGCAATCTCAGTGGGCTGAGTCCTTTGAAGTGTCCATTGTAAATTATTTGGTGTCTCGAAGGACCTGCAGAATTGCTTGTCCCATCTTATCTCCTTTCCTGTGTTCGCCAACGACAGCCTCAGTGCTGAGCTGAGTTCCCTGCGGAGAGTAGTGCTTCTGCTGGCAAGCAGACTGGGGACTGGGAGAGTCAGACCAGGTTGGAGACTTGTAGCATTCATACTTGAAATGTTTACCCTCAACATTCAGGTATTTTCTGGAAACAAGTCTGAAGTTTGTTTGAGGGAGTTGGAATGATTGCTTTTCTTTTATCTTTACTCTTTTGCAGAATATTACTATCTTCTGACACCAATTTCTTTATTTACAGAAAAATTGTATTCTTAGGGGGCTTATATTCATTTTCAAGGATGAAAACGAGTAGATTGAGACCCATTGTGAAAATCTTGGCAGTGAACCCAACTGGCTCATTCCAACAGCAGGTCTTGCCTCTCTCCATTTTGTCCTAGGGTTACCTAGACTCATGATGTTTTCTAACATCAGAGGAGTGACTCGTTCATAGGACAATCACTCTGAAATTTTCATGGCCCACTTTCATGAAAAGTCCACCCAGTACATTAAAAAAACCATGGAAGCCAGGATTAAAGCCTTTCAGTGCAAGCATTCTTCATTCGAGATGAAATTGTCATCATGGAAGAGAGACTGTACCACAGCTTCCGGTGTTAGAATTTATCATCTCAGCTCCACCCAAACTGGAAGAAGTTTGCTTCTCAGGTAAAACTCGGTAGGAGGGTCCAATTATGAACCAGGAGCCAATCAGAGATGATGGTGCTGTCTGTCTGAACTACCCAATCAGCTGGACTGAGGGAGGAGGGCACTTCCTGTGTCATGGCGCCAAACAGCGCTGCTTCAGTTCATTGCTGAGAACCCCTACCTGACTAGACCACACTTTTCTGTAACTTCTACTTGCTGCAACCTGCATTGGAAAGATTCTGGGAGATTCTCACGCCATACAATGGTGACGTTGCGGGATGGGAGCAGGGATGGGATGGAATCGGGTGACTTTTGGAAGAAAGGGGCCGGAATGAGCTATGGCAATGAATAAATAAATAGTCTGCTTAGCTCCGGAATGTGAGGTCTTCCCAGTGTGTGGTTCCGCATCATCAGTTGTTCCTTTTCCGCTTTGCTGAGGAAGGGGAAGTTCTGGGTCTCCAGCATTCTGTCCTCACTGTGACTCTGCCAAGCCTGAATCCCTTCTTGCGTGTCCGCAGGCACAGCTATATCTCAGTCTGAGGAGAACTGTGGCTTTGAGGAAACACTGGTTTCCATACTCAGCAGAACATTTTTCATTTTGGTTGTTTACGTGAGACCTCTACTCACAATGGTGTTATTGTATCAACAGTCCTCGTGGTCTCACGACATTGAGAAATGAAGTGGTGAACCAACAGGAGGCTATTAGGAGAGATTTTACTAATATAAGAGAAATAGATACCAAGAGAAATAAAACAAAGAACTCCCTGATTTCCGGAAGCATTCCGGTAGAGTGATCGTGTGGCTGCTCAGTAAATGCAGAGCTAATTATAATCAGAGCAGAGTAATTGCTCAGTTGCTTTGTGACCACTTTTCAAAGATGTTTCTGGATTTAAAAGAACTACCTGATCTCATGATCTCTAACGAATTTCCTCAGCATACATAGTTTAAAGGAGACTGGACTTTTAGAGAAAAATCTGTTTATTTTTCATTTTAAATTCCTGAAAACTCAGGAGCATAGTAGGTAGTAGCTGCAGCTTCTGTTAGTAGGGAGGGGGCTGCATTACTTATTGGGCAGAAAGTTTAATCTTGGTCCAGCATTCTAGGTAATTCTATTCACATTTCAGTTCTTACAAAAATGTCTGACTTCCCAACTGTCTCAGCCCCACCCTCCCTTGGTGTTTTACTTATATGCTAATACAACAAAATTTTCTTCACTTTTATACTTAAGTGAGGATTTTTATAGAGTTCACAATGCTGATAGATGGATGGGATATTCATGTGTTACCAAGATAGGGGAAACTTTTTCTGCTAAGGACAGCTTCGTGAAAGTGCTGCCTGTAAACCCACTGAAATACACGTTGATCTGTAGCATCTACAGGGATATATATATATGTAATACTGGTATGATTGGAAAGGGGAGGTCTTCCATCTGTGACATAATCAAGTACTCTGTGAATTGTTGCAAGACATTGTTTTAAAAATGGAAACAATGATTGAAGTGGACATTGTAAATACAAGTACTGATCCTGGTGTGGTGGTGCACACTTGTAATCGTTGCACCAAGGAAGCTGAGGCAGGAGGAGCCTCTTGAGTTCAAGGACAGCCTGTGCTACACAGTGAGTTTATGCTCAGCCTGAATTACACAGTGAGACTCTATCTCAAAACAAACAAAATGAGTTTTGAAATATGAGTATATTCCCATAGTTAAGGTCTGAAGGCATATGAATGAATAGGAAGAAAGGGATTTTTGAATAGACAAGAGGAAAGAGGAGTGAAAAGGAAGTGGGTCAGCAAGGAACTTTGGAGAGAGGCGTAAGTCAGCAACTACAGCAATAAACTCCTGACTTCAGACTTTTCATAATGAGATAATAAATGAAGGACTGTCTGCTGGCTTGGTCTGAGATTGGGTCACAGATTACAGCCTTAAAGAATGGAGGGGAATTTAGGAATGGATAAACATTTCTTTAGTGACTACTTATTGGCTCATCTAATCATTTTTGAGGCCAAAGTAGAAATTGAGAAACCGATGTTGTAGGTTAGAACGGGCAGGCATCATCTTTGTAGTATAACAGGGTAGGCTTTCACCTGGATACGGAAGATTCCAAGGCAGTTCGGGTGTTTTGGATGTTTGTTATTGTACAGGGACTGAACTGTAGAAATTTGCCCTAAGATATAACCACTCAAATTTTTAGTTTTTCTGTTTTGTTTTGTTGTTTAATTTTTGAGAACAGGTCTTGCTAAGTTGCCCAGGTCATGGAAATCTTTTGATCCTTTTTCCACATCCTTGCTTGTTGGGATGACAGACCTGTGCCACTCTGCTAGATTTAGATTGAGGTTCTTAAAACACCATGATTTACCAAGACTTCAGTGCAGCATTTAAAGCAAGTATCGCTGAACCTTTTTGATGCACACTTAATTATATCCGCCGGAGAGACTGAGACAGGAGTATTAAATCAGCGAGCACAGCCTGCACAACTGAGTAAGACACTGTCTCAATATTAAATAAATATTTGGGGTGTACCTCCACTTTAAACTAACTTGTAGTGTTCATACGGCCCTGAGATAGGTCTATAGCCATGAAAGGAAAAAAGAGTTATTTAGTGCAAGTCTTACTTTTAATTCTGAATTTTACTCATTTTTCACATTAGGTGTACATGCTGCAATACTTGCTTAGGATTGGGGATAGCAGTAGTGAGTTGCTGCTTGGTCGAAATCAGGACACCACAGGTCACTACCTAGTGATTTGAAAGTATATACAGTAAAGTACCTGAGATATTTAGTGTTTTATTATGAATTTTGCTTTGTGTTACATGCATTTCCCCAAACACAGATAAGGATTTGTGTAGTGAGCAATTTTAAAAGATCTAAGGCTTTTTTTTTTTCTTTAATTTTATTTTAAAGACAAAAGAATGGAGACATATGAACCAGAAAAGCCATAAACAATACAGAAAATACAAAGTTATACAGAATATAGTAGGGAATTAGAACTGGATGTTGTATTACATAGTTATCTTCACATTAGTTAACACAAAAACATTAAAGGAAATACCAAATTATAGATAAGATAGT
>PVLD010030919.1:0-16311 GCA_004027595.1 Dinomys branickii
AGTATACTCCCAAAGAAGTAAGTACATATGTGTGCTAAAAGATATTTTAAAAACCTTCCTAAGACATTACATATAGCAGTAAAATCTGAAACTAAATGGCCAAAAATATGTTTCAATTAGTTACTGTGCAGTCATAAGAGGGAAAAGCAGTGAAAAGAATATTCTAGCAGTAAAAAATGGCTGAGTGCTGTTAGTTACTCAGCTTCTCTAGAGCAAAGTGCTGAAAGTCTAGAAATGAAAGCCCAGAGAAACAATCAAAGGGATTCCAAAGCACATGAGATCTACATGGGAACTGTCAGAGAAGAAAATAGGATTCACTGCTATAGGAAAAATAGCACAGTGTCTCAGACCAGAGACCTTCCAGAGTGGCTGGCGTAGCTGTGTAGCTGACCGGGTAGGCAGGGAGTTAGTGAAAGCAAATTTACTTCTCATTGGGAAACTAAGACCTGACCTGGACCAGAAAAGTGAGGGGCAGCAGTGAGAACATGAGACACTTTCCCAAATGGCCCACCCCACGGTCATCTGTGGGTGAGTAAACCAGAGTGTCTCCCCACCCAGCCATGCAGTGTAGCCGCTGGATGGTGGGACTGCCATTTTATCTCAAAGTGCTCCAGGGCTTGAATTTCAACAGCAGAACAGACCAGGGGTCACTTCAGGGCCAGCTTCTGGGAGTGGAATGAGAACAGGGATATCCAGTCACAATAGACAGCGAGCAGTTTGAGAGCAGACTCAGGGAACTCAGTTGAGAAGTAACAGCTGGGATGGAGATTCCAATCTGGCAAATGCCAAAAGCCAGTTTTCTCTCCAGCTCCAAAGGACCAGAAGCAGCCCCCTGCCCTGAAATGCAAGCAGGGGCCTTGGCCTGCAGCAGGATAGGGAAGGAGCTTTCCCTTTACCCTCGGTCCAGAGGCACCAGCAGGCAAGGGGCTTTGGCTGGAGATGGAATGAGGGCACCCCACACCCACCCTGTGATCTGAGGCACAAGCAGGCAAGCAGGTTTGCACAGGACAAAATGACTTGAAGAATTGGCTCTTTGAAAGATTAAATAAAATAAACCCTTAGCTAATCTTATCAAAAAAGGAAAAAAAGACACAAATTCATACAATTAGGAATGAAAATGATGAAATCACAAGGGCTCCTGCAGAAATCCAGAAGAACCTGTACTCTAAGAAGATATAAATCACAGAAGAGATGGACAAATTGCTAGATACATGAGTAAATATTAAATAAACCAACAAGATATAAAAATTCTAAATAAACCACTATCAGTCTATGAAATTGAAAATATAGTTAAAAACTTACCAATAAACAACAGCCCAGATCCTGATGGATGCACTGTTGAATTATACAAGATATTTAGAAAAGATCTAATGCCATTACTTTGTCAAACTGTTCAGTGGATTTGAAAGGGATACAATACTCCCAAAGTCATTTCTGGAAGCAACTATTATTCTGACATGAAACCAGACAAGGACACAACCCAAAACAGAGAACTACAAGCCAATCACCCTAATAAGTATCAACAGAAAAATCCTCAACAAGATACTGGAAAAAGGAATGTAGCAAATGAAGAAGATTATATGCCATGACCAAATCATCAAGATTATATATTATGATCAAGTAGGATTCATCCCATGAATGCAGGGATAGTTCAACATACGGAAATCAATAAATGTGACACACCATATTAACAGAATTAAGAGCAAAAACCATATGATCATTTCAATAGATGCAAAAAAAAAAAGCATTTGACAGAGTTCGACACCTATTCATGATAAAAATCCTACAAAAATTGGAATACATGGCCTTTATCTCAATCTGATAAAAGCCACCAACCACAAACCAACAACCAATATCATACTATATGATCAAAAACTGAAATCTTGCGCTCTAAAATAAGAAACAAGAAAAAGATATCCACTATTACTGCTCCTATTCTATATAGTTTTGTAAATATTAACCAGAGCAATTAGACAAGAGAATTAAATAAAAGGAATAAAGCTAGGAAAGAAAGAAGTTAAATTGCTGTTATTTGCATATGATATGATATGTCACATAAAAGACCCCCAAAACTCCACCAAAAGACATCTATATTTAATAATCAAATTTAGTTTCATAACTGGATAGATGCATAGGCAATACTCAGAAATTAATGGCATTTCTGTACACAAATACAAACTCACTAAGAGAGAAATTAGGGAAACTATACCTTTCACATAAAAGATAAAAATAGAGTACTTAGGAACTAATCTAACAAGGAAAGTAAAAGATCTCTAAGTGGAAAATTACAGTACTGTGAAAATGGAGATTGAAGACATTATCAGAAAATGGAAGATATCCCTTGTTCATGGGTAGGAAGAATTAGCACGGTAAAAATGGCCATACTCACAGAAATTGTTACAAAGATTTAAAGCAATCCCAATCACAATACCATTAGCACACCTCACAAACCTAGAGAAAATATTCCTAAAATTCATTTGGAACCAGAAGTGACCTAGAATAGCAAAAACAATTCTGGGCAACAAAGGCAAAGTAGAGAAATTCACAATTCCTGATTTGAAATTATACTGCAGAGCTACTGTCACAAAAACAGTATAGTACTGCCAAAAAAACCCCCACAAAAAACAGACCTGAAATTTGATGGGAAACATCAGAAAAGACAGAAACAGCTTAAAACACATTTAGCCATCGTATCTTTGACAAAGAGGCCAAATGCATTTAGTGAAAGGAAGACATCTTCTTTAATAAATGGTGTTGGAAAAGCTAGTTTTCCACATACCCAAAACTAAAACTAGATTAATGTGTATTACCATACACTAATCTAAAACCAAAATAGATCAAAGATCTAAATATTAAAACAGAAACATTAAGTCTGCTGGAGGAGAGAATAGGTAGATAAATGCCCATCAAGTGATGAATAGATAAAAGCTATGCTTTTTTAATACAATGGAACACTACTCAGCCACAAAGAAGGATACTTGAGACATTTATAGCTAAATGGATGGACCTTGAAATCATATTCTTAAGTGAAGTAAATTAGACATATATGAGTAAATATTGCAGTTGTATTTCTAGTGAGAGAAACTGAAAATGTGACTAAGAACCCAAATGTAGAATAGATGTTGTGAAATAGGAAATAATATTCAAAGGGAAAGAGGAATGGGGGGATGGAAGAGAAAAGAAAAAAATATAAAATTGAAACAAATCTTTCTAAATAAAGAGGTGAAAGGGGTTGAAGAGAGGGGAGAGGAAAGGCAAAAAAAGAACTAAGATATATCATGTTCAGGTACAAATTCTCTATGATGAATGTGATCTTTATTCTATATAACTGTACTAATACTCTTAATTAAGAAAAAAATGAATAAACTTCTACAGTATGACTATATCTCATTTATATTAAGCTCGAGTGGAAGAATACATACCATATTTATTTTATTTTATGAGATTTTAAAAAGTCTGTCACTAATATAAGATGAGAGAAGTTAGAATCATGATTACACTAATATACTATTGACAGGGAGTAGACTTAGAGTTTTGAATGTTTTTTTTTTCTTAATTTGGTTATCAGTTATGCTAGTATAGCCAGGGACTGCCACTAGCATGCAGAGAAAGAGACCAGCAACTTTTGAGGAAATTATGCCCAGAATTTCTAAGGTGTGACAAGTGGTAATAGCGTTCTATAGTTGAACCAGAAGCTCAATTGCCAAGGAAAATGGAAAAGAGGGACTAAAATTCTGGTTAGCTACAACATGGGAATCATGGGGATCTGATTTCTTTTCCTACTGAGAAATCATTTGTCTATTAATTTTATACTATCACACATGCTGGAAAAGCTTCTATGGAATATCTTCTATTTTGCCTTTCCATGGACTATCTAGATTTAGGAATATTTTGATAGCCCATCATCATGCTCAGAGCTCAAAAGTTACATGGTAATCACAGTTTTGCAATCACTATTGAAATCTCATGTGGTTTCACTAGAAGAGCAACCATTAAAAGAATGACTCGGGGCTGGGGATATAGCTCAGTGGAATAAGCGCCGGCCTAGCAAGCGCAGGGTCCTGAGTTCGATCCCCAGTACCGCCAAAAAAAAAAAAAAAAAGAATACATTCACTGTATGGGGCTGGGGGTATAGCTCAGTGGCATAAGCGCTTGCCTGGCAAGTGCAAGGTCCTGAGTTCGATCCCCGGTACCGGGGGAAAAAAAAAAAAGAATGACTCAAGAAGAAGAAACAGGGTGTGGGACAGGGTAAAGGTTTAAAGAAAGTGACTCCTTCGGAGAATTATAAAGATTACACTATGGCTTGAATCAAGAAAAATAGCAGGCACCAAGTTATGCAGTGATCTCAGCAATCCACTCCCATTTCACTGACTTTAAAACACTTTGTATAAAGACACCAATAAAGTCTACAAGTTGCTCCTTGATTTGTAAAGCAAAGCAGCACACAGATAATATGTTAGAACTCTAAGAACCTCAAGGAGAATGTAGATGTGATCCATGTTTGTCAGAAACATAGAAATTCTCATCCTATTTTATTTATAGTTTTTTTTACTATATGCCAAACATTGTTCTGATTACTTTATAAACATTAGTCCAGTCATCTTCATAGCAATTCCATTAAATAGGTTCCAATATTATTAGTATTACTATTTAATAGGTTAGAAATATGAGACCCAGAGAGATTACCTGATTCACTCACGATAGTAGTCTGTAAGTAGTGCGACTAGGCTCAGACTCGCTCGAAGTGCTTCAGGGTTCGTACTCTTCACCATTTCAGTATTCTCCCTCTTGACTCGCTGAAAGTGAGAAACCCTTATACATATACATATTCATGTATGTGGATTTTACTACAGGGTCATTGGTGTTGGGACCCTACTAAATAGTGACTCCCGTAAGGTACAATAAAGCCTTGGATTGTGAGCAACTTGATCTTTGAGTGCTCTGCAAGATGAGCAAACATTTCTAATAAATTTTAACTTGATAAATGAGTGATGTCTTACAATATGAGTGGTAGGTAATGCTGAATGTCACATGATCACAACTGAGCCAATGGTTCTCTCTCTGTCTCTCTCAGCACACTTCTGTGAAATCTTTGAAAGAAGGCAAAAGCAAGTGTCACTGGAAATGTTTCTTGTTTAAAGGTGCATGAAGAAAAAGAGATTCCACTGAGCCAATAGATAACAGTGACTCCATTAATGAAAATTATTTACGTGATGACCTTCTTCTTTCTTGTCTCACAGCAGCCACAAAGGTTTTCAAAGGTAATTCCAGGCTAATTTCTTTATTTTTCTTTATATTTTGTATCCCCTTTTATTACGTATTATATGACAGTCTTATAATCATTTTGATATGAATATTTTTGGGTTGTGGAACGAACAATCTGAGTTTCCATTATTTCTTAGGGAGAAATTCACTTTGATATACAAGTGCTTTGGATTACAAGCATGCTTCCAGAATGAATTATGCTCACCAACCAAGGTTTAACTATGTTTTGTTGGAAAATGATGTACATAGGCATTCAAGCAATTTAGATCCCACATTATTTCGATTGAAAACACAAAAGCAGTAAAGGCTTCATCAGCCTGAAATTACTTTTGAAATGATGTCAATGGATTTCAAGTCAATTTGAGAGGATTAAGGGATAATATGGATTTGCCAAATACTTTTTTATATCAAGAAAGTATGTGCGCATTTGTGAAATTGCACTGTATATTTAAGAGCTTTAAGTGTGGTGTAGGTTTTAAATTCTTTGCCTTTACCTTTATAACTAATTATACAGACTGAAGCAGTGGCTATAAGTCACCAAAGCAGAGCTTATAATTCTGAATACCTGTAGGTTGGAGGTGCCAGTATTTGAGCCACTTACCACTGCTTACTGCTTTGGAGGTGTTCCTTAAGATGCCACAGGGAGAAGAGGAATGGGAGCTTGGAACACTGGCAGAAATTGCTGCCCCCACTGCTGTTTCCGACAGAATGGCAGCACTGTTTCCTTTTACAGAGGGTAAGCTTATGCACAACAGTTAAAATAATAGGTTTCAGAGTTTAAAAGCTTGTAAATGACACTGAAACAACATTTAATAAAGCCATTTATTTCATTTCATCAAGACTCATTGAGGTTGTATAGTTACTCCTGTTAGGATGATTATTATAAAAAATAAAAAGTCTAGCAAATAAAAAGGGTTAGTGATGATGTGGAAAAATTTAAACTCTCATAAATCGCTAGTGGGAATGCAAAATGGATGTAAAATTGCTATGGAAAGAAATCTGGCAATTTCTTTTAAAATATAAGCTTAGAATTATCATACAAACTAGCAATTTCACTTCTAGGTACTTGCCAAAGCGTAAGTAAGGACTCAAACAGATATTTGTACATTCATGATCATAGCAGCATTACTTAAAATACCCACTTAGCAGAAGCTATCCACATGTCCCTTGATGAATGCATAGAAAAGTGGCATATGCATAGAATGGAATGCTTATTCAGCTTTAAAAAGGAAGCAAACTCTGGTACAGACTATTATATTGAGGAACCTTGAGAACATTGTGCTAAGTGAAGTAAACCAAGCACAAATATAAAATTCCACTCGTATGTGACAACTAGTGGAGTTCATTTCGTAAAGTCAGAAAATGGCATGGTGGTTGCCAGGAGGTGGGGGTGGGCAGGGTGAATGGAGAGTTTGGTTTTAGTGATCAGAGAGCTTCAGGGTCATAAAATGAAAAGATTATGAAGATTGATAGTAGTGATGGTTGTACAATGAAATCAGTGCACTTAAAATTGTTAAAATAGTAACCATGCATTTAACATACTCGTAATAAAAATGTTTTAAGAAACAGTGTTACAGAATTGAAGCCTACAGAATAAAGATGAATAAGTTTGAAAGATTATCAAGAGAGACATTTAGTCTTGTCTATGAATGACATTATCAAATACACTTAAATTTTTTTAATTTTAATTTTTTTTACGTTTCTAATGAGGTAATCAATCTTGAAATTTTTTCCTAATATATGTTTGCAACACATAATAAACAAACACATTTATCATGGGGAACTGGTAGATAGACATATCACTAGTTTTTAGAAAATGATTGTTTTGGATAAAAATTTTGGTTTTACCTTAGTAAACAGAACGATTAGTAAGGATTAAGGGAATTACAGGAAAAATTCATTAAGGGTATACATAGCAGAACACTCTAGGCTGCAATTGCTCATTAGAGAGTTAACACTAAATTATGAATGGGTCACATGGCTGACTTCACTGTTGTAACATACCAATCAACTTACGTGAAACAAATAAACTACACCTTGTGCTTGAATGTAGTTCAAATGATTCTTGATAGGCTCAAACTGTGCTTGTGCTTTTTTTTTCTAACTTCAGCAGGTTAAATTATCTATATTTGTATTGGTCAAACCCATGGAACTATTTCAGACCCCAAAACTGTACATTACTGAAACATTATTTCAATAATATTCCAAAGACATGACTTTCAGCCACTGATATTATGAAGCCAATTTGGAAAGATTACAACCCAGAAATCAAGGTATTATGAGTCACCCGATGCTATGTAGCAAGATGTTTACAAAGCTGGAAATAAAAGCAGACTTTTAAAACTAATTATCTTCCCAGTAATTAAACACAATTCATATTACACACCACCAGAGAAATTTAAGGTGCAAGTTGCATTACATCTCTGAAAAAAATTACATTCCAGGAACTGACTTTTCTTAAAGACATGTTAATAAAATATCAAGGAAGTTTAGGATGTACCAAAGCTTGTTCTACTTTGTACAGGTTCTCATTTGCTTCTAAAAGGCCAGCTATAATCGAGGTAGAAAGGTTTTCTCCAACTTTGATATCCATACTGTACAGAAACTGGACATTTGTACACTGAATAGGAGTTATTAATCCTGAGTTAGAATTTAATGATTCTTTGGTATGTACTATAAGTTGGGCTCTCCATAGCAAAGCCTTTTCTCTTTGTAACCAAAATGTGGTGTATAATTTTTGAGTTAAATTTTGATATTATTTTTATTCCTTATAATAACTTTCAATAATTTTTAAAAGATTTAATTTGAATTTTAAAGATATATTCCATTTTATCTCCATATGTGTTATTTTTCCCATTTCACTTGGAAACTGAAGGGCATGGTGACTGAGGACGATGGAAAAATACCAGACTAACCCAGTTTTGCCTTGGGTGTGTTGTAGGAGGTAAGTGCCAGGACGCAGAGCCCAAACATCTGAGTGAACCAAGATTTAGGTCTTCTCTTTAAAAGACGTTTTTTTTATTGCTACTGTTCCCTTGTCTGTTTTGAGATTAAACAATGGCGGAGGATGCAGCTCAGGGGTGCAGTACTTGGCTAGCATGTATGAGGCCCTGGATCCCGTCTCCAGCACCACAAGAAAATAATAACTATAAAGATAAAAGAGTACATTGCTTATGAAATTAAATTATACTTATTTTAAAATAGGTAAATCACTCTGATGGTTCACAATTCAAAACACCCAAAAGGTATCAAATGAAAACTTTCTTACTTCTCCCCTCTAAGCAACCAATTCCATTCAATAGAATGTGTTGTTAGTCCCTTGTTATACTTCCAGAGAAGTTTCATGTATATATATGTGCATGCATACATAAACACACATACAAAAAAGTAACTGTCTTTATTTTCTTTTTAATTACTGTTAATCTGGTATATACTCGTTTATATGCCTCAATGTTTCATTTAAAATTATATATTAGAATTGTCTTATATTGAAACAAAAATCTTCCATCTTTTTCTTCGTTTTAGCTGCATTGTATTCCATACCTTTGTATAATAACTAGATTTAATTAATTTCTTGAAGAAGATGGCATCTAGGTTGTTTAATTATTTGCCATTACAGTTTTCATTAAAAATACATAATGCATACATTACATTAGTTCTCCTATATACAAATTAATCAGTAGAATAAATTCTAGAAAGTAGAAAATACTGTGAAATTGTTGAGCTGTCCTGCTTGTTTTATGGCAAATTTGCTCCACCCCGCCAGCCCTGTACTAAAGATTGAACCGTGGCCATTCACAGGGAGCTGTGGGCCCAGTGCCTACACTCACCTTCCCCTTTTATTTGGAAACAGAGTCTTGCAAATTTCCAACTTTCACAAACTGGTCTTGAATTTATAATTCTCCTGCCTCAGTCTCCCAGGGTGTAGGGTTTACTGTCATGCCCTACCATGCCTGGCTCTCTATCATCTTGAGTGGGTTTTCAAATATTGTATTTTTCTAAAATATCCATTTCATTGTAATATTGAAATTTGTTTGCACAGAGTTGAGTAGTCTTATCATTGTTTCATTTTTTAAAAAATTAAGTTTGTTTTTAACTGATACACAAAAACATAAAAAATAACTGTGCCTGTTCATGGAATAGCATGTGTTGCTTTGACACATGTATACTTTGCAAAGTTTAAATAATTGTAAATATAACCACCGATTCAAACACTGATCATTTCTTCATGGTGAAAACATTCACTATCCCTTCTTGCAGCTATTTGTGACATAGAGTCTGTTGTTATCGCTAGTCATCCCATTACGCACCAGCATCCTGGAGCTTCCTGCTTCTATCGAATTGTAACCTAGTTCCCAGGCCACTTTTGACGAGGGTAGCTTTACTCATCTGCTGTTTTTACTGAGAGAACCAACATAAAAATTCTTTAATTATTCTTTTATCATTTTCACTTCTAAATTCTGAGTTCCATTGATGTATTTTGCTTGTTTTCTCTCATTTCGAGCTAGATGATTCATGGGTCCCTCCAGCCGCGCAAGTTAATTTGGGCCCGCTCTAGAAGCATCACTTGTCAGATACTTAACAGCTTGTGGTTTTATTTTCTTTTTGAGTTCTTTGAAAGTGTCTAAAGCACAACTTTATTTTCTGATTTTGTGGGTAATTTACCAAATAACTCTACCTGGTCAAAGTGTATCAAAGAACTCCACCTGTATAATTCCACTGTGCAGGTATTTTATACTTATTCTTCGTGTATTTGGCCTAGCATAGCATGAGTAAGTAAATTGCTGGCAAGCGCGCACTTCTACCTACTTTCTTTTATATCCTGTTATATTTACTGTATATTTTGGACATGTTATTTAATGAACAAATATTCATAATTGCTTGACTTCATTGCAAGTTGTGACTTGTACCATTATCCAAAGGTACTCTTCTGATTCATTTAAAATTTTTGCATGAGATTCAACCCCATCTGATATTATTGTTATGGATTTAGCTATTTCTTTTTCATCACTTTTGCACATTCTTTTACTTTCAATTTTTATAAATCACTATTTTTATTTTTTTGGTACCAGGAATGGAACTCAGGAACTTACACTTGCCAGGCAGGAACTTATGCCACTGAGCTACATTCCTGGTGCTCTAAGTCACTTTATTATAGGTATATTTCCATCACAGTGATTTTTCTGTGTTGTCAATTAATAGTTATTTCTTTTTATTGGTGTGTTTACCTCATTTACTGTAATTGAAATTTTATTATGTTTCTCTTTCTACAGCTTTTTAAAATCATTCATTGTATGAGTTGCTTGTTTAGTTTTATCTTTCTTCTGCTATTTAGGAAGTACAGCTTTTTAGTGTAGAATAGTATTTTGTTAGTTTAAAAAGTATATATGTTTTATTAATACTTATTTCATATTTATAATTCTCTATTTAAAATTTTCTTTTCTTGAGTATATCAGTTAGAGGTGGTTGGTAAGTAAAGAAGCCATTCTAGATATTCTGTAGGAAAGACTTTAATATAAGGACTTGGGGGTTCACAGAACCTCTGTGAGAGTGTGGTCGGTCAGTGAGGGAAGACTTTGCTGGAGTTCATGCAATCAAGGAGTTGCAGGATTGTAAGGAAGCCCAGGTGAGTATCCTAACTGTCTATGGCACTAAAGAAAGGAACACATAGATATTCAAACAGAAGCTAAACAGGAGGAATCTTAAAGAAAACCACCATCACTAATCTCTGCGGCTCATAGTTTATGAAGCGATTCTTCTGATAATTATCTGAAGCCCCTGCAAAACTTCAAGCTGTTAAGCTGTTAAGCTGTTAAAGCAATTACTCGGGTTTACTCTCGCACTGCACATCACTGTTACTTTGCTCATCTCTTTGTATTCTTACTGTACAAATGTCTGTTTTTAGAAGACTTTAGTCTGAAACCATTTAGAGAAAGAATTCTGGGAAATGTAGTTTCATGTTTCTTCTATGCAGTGCAGAGGATACCATAGAAGAG
This sequence comes from Dinomys branickii, assembly GCA_004027595.1. Lineage (NCBI taxonomy): Eukaryota > Metazoa > Chordata > Mammalia > Rodentia > Dinomyidae > Dinomys > Dinomys branickii. Next base: position 11,262 of record PVLD010030919.1, read on the forward strand.
GGTGGCTGAACAACATGGGTAGAACAATGAAAACACAAAAACTTGTATTAAACTCCTTCCCTTTCGGAATATTCTTTATTTATTGACACTTTATTGATTGACACTTTATTGATTGACACTGTATTGCACTTACGATAGGGAAAAATACTGATAAATTATGAAATTAGCAGCATAAACTTAATATATGGGTAAATAAGGTATAGTTTAGGAGCTTTGCAACATATTGATTCATTTAATTCTACTAACAACCTTATGAAAGTGAATGACACTATTTTACTAATATTTATGCTAGAGACTCTACAAAACATGAAATAATTTGTCAAAAGTTATGTAGCTAGAAACTGTGGAGTCAGGATTTACACACAGGCAATCTGGCTCTAGAGTCTTTGTTACTAAACACCACAGTGATCTAGGGCTTTGTGCATGCTCAGAACGAGCTCTGTCACTAAGATATACACCTAGCTACGCCATTGACTTTAGTGTTAAAATACTGAAAAACATTGTGAATAATATTGTGTGGAATAGTGTTATGTCTCTTTAATACTTCATATTCTATGTTATTGTTATTTTTGCTCTGAATTCTAAAAATAAATAAGTATATACAGATTGACTCCCATATTGCTTTCTTCTCCTACTAAATGTTTTCTTCAAAGATTATAACATTTATGTGCTAGTCAGCTACCATTAACAGAGACCACTATGAAGTGGCTCTGAGCAGGATTTAATATTAACCAATTGGCTTTTCACATTTACTTGGGAGTTGTCAGAAGCTTAGGCACCTTGTCTGCAGATGGGCAACTGATTCATAGTAAATGAACCTCTATGAGTCACTGGTCACTGTTGAGGCCTGCATTGGCCTATGATGCTGTGATACCTCAAGGACAAGGTGATTGCAGTGGAGGACATCAGGCTCCAACTATTAACTTCAAGGAGACTGTGGCTGCAGGCATCTCACCCCTGCTGTGAAGACCTGCCTGGGGATAACATAGTTCTCCTACATTAACATGATATTACTTGGAGGAGTCCTTGAAAGGATTCCCAAGTCCTGCCCAGATTCCTGCATTTTCTTCAGTATTCCCCCTCCCTAATTTGTAAGCCTAATAAATACAGGTGACCCATAAAAGTCTTTGGCTAATTCAGAGAACATAGAAGCTGGAAGAGAATTAGTCCCTCCTGGAAGCCCTGAAGTCATATTCCATTCTCTCCTTTATTCGCGCCTTCACTGTCCACTCACTTGGGAGACTACGGGCCTGATCAGCCTGCAGTAACTTAGGGTTATTTAACTCAGCTTTCTATATACCATATTTCTCACATTTGTTTTAATTTAATTCTATGGTTCAATTCAGTATTTTACTGTCTTGTTGCTATGTCACTCAATTATTTCTTCATTGTCTAACTATTGGAACAATCTTTATTTTCTTGATGATTTTGTACAATTTTTCTTCTAGAATTCATTGTTGTGGAGTAATACAAAGCCAGCTCAATTATTTTCTCCATATAAGCAATTTGGTATTTCTACTTAAATATCCAAAAAACTCTTTAATCACTGAGATCCAGTTGTTTTCCTAGGATATAACTCACTGTTCACCAATCAGTGTCAATTTTCAGGAGATATAGTGTGCACATTCATTATGTGGTTTCAAATTTTACCTTTATTACTGGAAGGTTCTCTTGATTTGTATCATCATGTATTTGTTTTCTTTTGTTGCTTTTATTGTGTTGCTCAGAGACTCAAATTTTGAGCACATCAGACTCTATCTTTGTTATTTTCTCTTTAGTTCTCATAGCACCTTTAGTAGCTATTTTGCCTTGTGCTAGTTCTAAATTTGCCTTCATTTCTTGGTTTCTTTTACTTTTCTAAAGTATTCAAGCTTATCATATCTCCATCTGTTGTCAGTGTATTACAGTCATTCTTACATCTCTTTATGTCCTTCTAGTAAAGATATTGTTTTGATGACCTTTTAAATTTCACAGTGAAATATTCTGCCAGTTTTCATTGCTTGTATTACAACATCATTCTGTTACTTTTATTTTGTTATATGTCTTTCCTATTCCCGTCTTTCATATTTCTTGTAGTATAATTGGATAAATTCTTTGTTCTGAGGTGATGTTTTTGTTCTTATCTTTGAATGAGATGAACTTTTTCCAGGAAGTTTATGTTTTAGGAAAACACTCTATGGTAAGGCACAAGTTATTCGGGTCTGTGTACTTTTTGTGAGTTTTTTTTTTCCTAGTCAAAGGAGATAGTCGGCTATTGATAATTTGCAGTACCAATCACAACAGGTTGCTTCATGGGAAGACTCATTGTCTGTGTTATTTGATGTTCCATAGTACCCTTCTTATCTCTCAGAAATAAACCATTTGTGGCAAAACTCACACTGCCAGTGTGTGCATACTTTTCTTGCTGGTGAAATTGAGGTGCTGTCATTTCTTACTTCAAAGTGTCCCCCTTACGTTAATGAAAGGGAAATTTTCTGCCTTTTTGAAAGGTTTGCAGTGATGGTTCTCCTTTCAGTTTCTTCCTGAAGCCATATTTGATTTCCTTATTGAGAAAAAAACTCAAACCATTTCATTTTATGTCCACATTTAATCTGTCTGTAGTTGAAGTAAAATAAGATTGCATTATCTTTCTCTTGTTTTCTTACTGCTTTAGAATGACTTTCAAAAAAGAGAAAATATGGCCATTACATTGTCCCCATGAAATCATAAGTGATTTATTTTCAAATAAATTTAAAACTAGATTCAATGAGTTTGTTATAATTTTCAGTACATATTGTTTATATGCTTACTAACCACCAAAATTATCCCAGTTTAAACTTTCATAAACCTTGGTAGTATATTTTGAAGTTCGTTCAATACTTCTTATAAAACAATGACAGCTACTTATACTACTATTTCTACTTCAGCCAAAATAAATCTGCTGTACTTGATGTGGACAGTAAAGAAATTCAAGCTTCAGGAAAAAAAAATTGAACCATTTTATAGCAAAATGAAAGGCTATGTGAATGAATGGGTTTGACAAGAGATAATAGAGTTAGCTTTGCTTAAAAGGAAAATGACCTTGATATAGGGGAAAGAAACTCCCAGCCAGATAGATGTCCAGCATAAGGTCATGTTCTCTAAAATTGAAGAATGAATTTTAGGAACAATGGAGGTTAAGGGCAGAATATATTTATTGGGGGAAAGAGAGCGTCCATCCAAGAGAGATGGAATGGGTCCTGAGTGCTTTGCCAAGGACTCTGGCTTTTTTAGGGATTGTTAGAGAGCAAATTCCCTATGTGAAGTGGGTTCAAGGTGGGAAACATGGGCAATCACAAGAGAGGTATCAGGTGGGACAAAACTATGGTCAACCAATAAGATTATGAGTATAATTGCTCCGGTAAAATTGATTAAATTGAGATCAGATGGGGAAGCAAGTCACGCAGCAAGCAGTCATGACTATAGAACAGAGGCTTTTCCCATAGCAGGTGGGTGAGCGGCTCTCCCGGGCTTCAAGGTGATTGGTAGCTATTTAGAATATCAATCCCTGATGTTTACCCTTAGGAAGTATGTGGGTGCCTTTGTTTTATAGTTTTTTCTTGAGGCCTGGAACACAGTGGCGGTGCTTTTGTCCCCCACAGTTGGAAGGTATCTCCTCCGCTGCACTAGCTCCTTCAAGGGCAGTAGCCCTATCTGACTGCCTACAATATTTTTATTTAACTTAACTGCTCATAACAACATGAAGCTGCGTGTGGTGGTATACGCCAGTAATTCCAGGACTTAAAGGCTAGTGTAGGGAAAGCAATGTCTGGGCGGGAAAAACATATGCTTTATTAAAAATCAATAGGAAAACTTAATGAAAGCAATTTCTGCCTCTACAGGCAGACTCCACTATTAAAGCAATTTAGAAAGACGAAGGAGAGAGAGCAAAGCTAGACATAGAGGTTTCAGGTAACACAATTACCAGAAGAATTTATCAGGAAGATGTAATAGAACACAGGAAGCCGGAATCTTAAAAGACCAGGAAAACCGGCACCCCTTACACACCTGATAAAATGCGAAGGACATAAGGGTAGCCAGTCTTGTTTTGTATGTAAGACATGCACACACCTACGTATACACACCTATGTATGTTCTCAATTTAACATCAGTATATTAGTACACCAGATACACACATATACACATGTCCCCTTTACTTAATCATTAAGTCTAAATTACCTTCCTGTAAAGCTCCTTCCTCTTACCCATCACAAAGTGACAGAAAGAATGTAGAGAGACAAGTCCAGGTTAGGATCAAAGACGGCCAAGAAAGCCAGTCAGATGGTAACAATTTCTGGATGTGCACATGGGGATGGAAAATCACCAGTCCTAAACACAAAGAGCCAGGGGTGAGAGCTTTGACCTATCCAGCACTGATGCCCCCTGCCCTCCCAAGACAGGGGGCTATCCATTATTTTAAATGTATTTAACAAATAAACTGTCTTATTTTAAACTCTGCTTCTTTCATGCATTACTGAATCTGAGAGTTTACATTGCCAGTGATTCTGATACAGGAAAATAAATATCCCAACCTGAATGTATCAGATGAGTTCGTGTTCTCTAAAACCGAAGAACGAATTTTAGGAACAACGGAGGTTAAGAGCAGAATATATTTATTGAGAGAAAGAAAGCTTCTGTCCAAGAGAGGGACAGAAGGGGGGCCCGAGTGGGTTGCCCCCGACTCTGTCTTTTCCGGGGACTTTATAGGGAAAAACCACGAGGTGAGGCGGGTCCAAGGTAGGGGAAATGGACAACACCATGGTCCACCAATAAGATTACAGGCATAATTGTCCAGGTAAGACTGAGTGAACTGAGATCAAATGGGGAAGCCAGTCACGTAGCAAGAGGGCATGAATACAGATCAGGGGCTTTTCCTGTGGGGGTCGGCCTAGTGACTCTTTAAAAGGTGGTTGTTACTTATTTAGAATATCACTCCCTATGTTTTATACCTAGGGAGATAAGTGGGTGCATTTGTTTAGCACCTTTTGTCTTGAGGTCTGGCCCACAGGTCTGCTGGCTCCTTCAAGGTCTG
>PVLD010030920.1:0-16309 GCA_004027595.1 Dinomys branickii
GGGAAAGGAGAAAAGAAAGAGACAGAAATGTATGTATGTATATATGAATATACATATATGCAGGAGGGCTAACATGGTTCTACTATTGTATTATATCACTTAATGCTAAGGAATAATTGATGACGGGTTATTTGATCAATATTGTATGTCTGTATGTATTATCCTGAACACACACTTTGAAGATATCAATATGCAAAGCGGCAACTATTGGTGGTTTTTTTTTTTGTTTTTCTTTTTTGTTTGCCTGTTTTGTTTTCTGTCTTTGGATTTTTGGGTTTTGTGCTTTTCTGTTGTTGAGAGGATTAATGGTCTGACCAATTTTGCATGTCTGTATATGGGCTCATATATTTACACTTCGAAGATATCAATGGATAAAGCAATAACCACTGTTGAGACCATGTCACCTTGTCTATAGATCAGTTGTGATTGTACTATTTTTTATGCTAATTGGTGTCTGTTTGTTAATATGTTTTTGTACTTTTATTTAAAAAAAAATTGTTAGTGTTTATCTACCTTCTTATTTTGGAACAGCAGTTCCTAACCTTTTGGTGCCCGGGACCAGTTGTTGCGTTTTGTTTTGTTGGGGGTGGGTACCAGTAATCGGACTCGGGCCTCAGTCTTGCCAGGCAGGTGCTGCACCTCTGAGCTAAATCCCCAGCCCCTAACCTACTTATTTTGATGAGTCTCAAAGTAAATTGCAGGTACCAGTCTACTTCCCCTCCATACTTCACCATGCATCTGATGACTAGAACCATAATCTTTGTTTATGGTTCTCTTTGTTTTGAGGTAAAACATGCACTGAAATGCTCAGATCTTAAGTCTGTGCAACTTAATTCCTATCAAGATGGAGAACATTAATCTTCCTTAGAAACTTCTTTCTGTCTCCTATCAGTTGCCATTTTCCCCTGTCACCCAGGCAAGTATTATTCAACCATACATCAGTGTTAACCAGTTCTGTAACTTCATATAGATGGAAGCATTGCCATGGGATACTTTTGTGTAAGATTTCTGGTACTTGGCATATTTTGTAGGTTCCTCCAAACTGTTGTGTTTATCGGTAGTTCATGTCCTTTTACTGAGTAGTATTCTGTTGTGTGAAAATGCCAGTTTATTCATTCTCCTAGTGATGGAGACTGAAGTTGTTTTCTTCTTAACATTACAAAGCTACTGTGCTCTTCCATTATAATTTGATGTATGCAAATGTTGTCATTCTTGGTTTCATTCTTTAGAATTGCTGTACTGGATGGTAAGTGGTGTTCGTTTTATCAGTATGGGCACGCTTTACATTCCCACCAACATGTAGACTTGTTTGGTTGCTCCTTATCTTGTCTCCTTTAATCTGAAGTCTTTCTTCTTCCTTATTTTTCCATATTTTTTTCTTGTGAAGAGAATAAGTTTGTAGTTCCCCTGGAGAGTTGCCCACGTTTTGAATTTTGTTGATTACATTATATTATTGTCATTTAATGTCTCTTTCCCCTGATTCCCCTATAAACTTCAGGTGAAAAATTCAGTGATCTTATTCTCATGAGTGTTACTGATGCTTCTTGTTGTATCGCATATGGAAGCATGTTCTGTCTAACTATCTCTTTCTGTGTGATGCTAAAATTGATCAGGATATCTGGCCTTTCTTAGTCTAATCTGTACATTGTGTTGTTTCCAAGGAACAGTTTAAATCGAGTGGTCTGTCTAGTAGTAACTGTAATCAGTGGCCAGAATGGCGAATGGGTGTCAGCTCTATGAAGAAACAAGAAGACTCTAAAATGCAAAGAATGTCAAGTTCAAAAGCCCCAAAATGGGGAACAAGCTTGCCATGTTTGGGAAACAGAGAAAAAGCCTATGTGACTTGAGCCTAGTAAAATGCAGAGAATAAAGAGGTAGCAGTGAATTGAACTGTGTAAGGCTGTAGGCTACTTTATGAAGGTTAAATTTTTTTTCAAATGCACTGGAAAATCTTTTGATGTTTTCATGGGTAGCATGATCAGATCTGATTTTTCCAAAGATAGTTTTGGCTGTAGCGAACAAGGAAAAAAGTGTCCTTTGTTAATTGTGCTCTTCATATCTTGTAACCTTAGCCCAGACCAAAGGATATCTATTACTTTCTTTACTACTTTAAATTCATTATTATGCCTAGAATGAGATAACATTTATGGGTGAATGTTAAGTGACACAATTTTTCAACCAAAGAAGTTGTTTAAAAATAAATTTGAATACAGTTAAAATAGCAAATGACAAATGAAAATGTTCTTCTTAAGTGGCTTATTTTGTAAAGAATACATTTTGGGCTGGTTAGTAAATTTTTAACACAGAAACAAGTGCTCAAATATTGTTACATTCCTTAGTGAAACCCCATAGCTGGCCTTCCCCATCTTAGGTACCTATGGTCTGCCTTGGAGTTTCAATGAATTATTGGCACTGTGTAATGCAGTACGATTAAAATTTCAATGATATTATACAACTTAGGAGAAAAATGTGAGTTTTTTCTTTAGTCTTGTGAAAGTATAACATAATTTGTTTTGATGTGTGTTTTCTTTTTTTTGTTGTTTGGTTTTAGTTTTAGTTGTTAGTCAGATTTTTTACTTTATCTTCTCTTGAAGTTAAATAATTTAGTATGGTTCTTCAGTTTAGTAATTAATCTCAGATTACTTCTTTTCCTCAGTAAGGAAAACATCAGAGGTGTGCTGGTGACATTTTTCATGTCAATTTTTTTTTTCTTTTGCCCTGGAGGATTGAATGAGGAGGTTGGTTGGTTAGTTCATTTTTAAAACTTCTTCACTGGAGTCCATGTTGCTTTAATATTTAGCAAAGCCAACCAAGAACTGGTTACTCCTGCTAGGCCATCTCAAACAGTTATAAAGGCTGGTCTTCTAAACTTCCTAATGGGAGGAAGGTAGGTATTAACATAATAATCTATCCTAATTTCTAAACTCCACGCATACCAGAGTTGACTTATAATTTAATATGCTATAATTGTTTCACAGGAAACAATTGTTTTGGAAAATGTCTTTCAAAGTGAGTTTTATGTTCTTTGGCTGATAATTCAGATTTATTTTAGTTCTTTAAATATAACATAACCCACCAAATAAAGCATGAGACAGCCAGAAGAATTATGCACAAATGGGTTGTGAAGTGTAGGTACATCAGTGCTTCGCCACTAGAGTATGGAATGAAAAATACGGAATCAACTAGCAAATGGTCTTGAGCATTAAGTAGGTAACAAGAAGGTGAAGGAGAATCAAGGAGACCTGGAGATTTCAAGTAGGGTTTTGCAAGGAATATGGTGACTTGAACTAAAATGTATAAAGGACAGCATAGCTTTTAGCTAGAAAGGAAAGAGAAATGCTTTGCTCCAGTAAGTGAGCAAAGGTGGAGAACAAAAAATGGAGTTGGTGAGATCGTGACTGTAAGGAAACCACAGGAACAATGGGTGACTCATAAATTGGGCAGGTAGGCCAAACGCTGAAGCCTGGAAAGCTAGGCAGAGGAGTGGGATGGAAAACAGCAGATTAGGACGCAGGGGTGCAAGTGAAATGATAAGCCTTACTCCAGAGAAAGAACTCGTATTTTTACCAACAGATCCCTCCCTATCGCTTCACAGGACCTTCCCTCCTGCCTCTGCCTCTGCTCTGTGTATCCCTTACAATGACACTTAGTGGACTCTGGCTCACCTCAGATAATCAAAGATGATCTCACCCCAGGATCCTTTAATATTTTCAGCCCTTTTTCCAAATAAACCGACCTTCACAGGTTCCTGGGGGAGAGGACATGGTTGTGTATTTTGGGAAATCACCATTCAGCTCCCTGCCCATTGTTTGTTAGTTGCCCGTCTGACTGGCTGTCTCTACTCAGTATTTTGGAGATTTTGAGCACCTCTGCAGTCACATCAGTCTTTCCAAGCTCTTGCCATTCACTCTGGTCCTCTCTCCTTGAAATTAAGTAAATGAACTAACTTCTTTTTCTCTCTCTGAAAGGCCTCCATTCGCTGTTCCTGAAGCACCTGTCCTCCAGGCTGCTAAGCACCTCTAGTTGCTCTCAGTCATTTCGTCAAAACTGGCTCCCGTTAGCTTAAACATCCTGCGTGTGCAGAGGCAGTAGAAAGAGTACTGCATTCATCCTTGAGTACCTAACAATGAGGTCATGTCTGTTGCACTTACTAAGCAGGGGACCAAGGCAAGTCAGTTTTTTCTAAATAACAGTAACACTGTCACAAAGTAATTGTCACTAGCATATTCCCCAGTGTAAGGCATTCCCCTCTGCCTCTATTAATGCATTCTGGGGTCGCATCACTTTTGGTAGTCATATCATAATTTTTTTCGTCATTTCAAAATTGTAGTATACTTAAGAACTCCAGATCTTTTACACACACAGTCTATTTTTTAACTTAAATATGTATTTATCAAGTGTCTGTTAGTAACAGTACTAGACACAACTAGCAAGGCAAAAGATGAACAAGATAAAACTATTCCTGTCCTGTTGCAGCCAGCAAAAGACACTTATTAACCATCACACAGTGTAAAATTACAAACTGAGACAGACTCAAAAAAGAACAGATAGCAAACTGCTTGAAGCCAATTGTATAGTTCCCAATCATAAAAATTATTTAGAGTAGATAAAGGTATGCTCCAGCAATTAAAGTTGGAGGTCTGCAGTGTCTTTACTGCCAAGTGTCAGGTCAGTGACAGTAAGGCCCAGATTTGAATTACTTCACACACTCCATGTTTGTTGCTTTCTACTTCAGTGACTTTTTACCGCATCCAGTCAGTGAAACTTTTAAATAATTTGAACACTTAATTTGAAAACTAATATTGGCCATTTTTGGCCATTTAGTGTTCATAGGTGTACTATATTAATAGGAAATACATAGTTTTGACTCTCGGTTTCTTAATGTGATACTTTCATTTATTGAATCTTGTTTGTGGTATTAAAGAACATTGTTTCTGGTTATGCTGTACTTGAATAACCACATTCTTATCTAAGTTTTTACAATTTGCTGATGTCATTCTTCATCTATAATTGAAATAAAACACCTTCTATTTGTGTCTTATATCCTGATGGTAATAGAGTTTACCCTGTGGGTTCTATTTTTCTCTAGATTGTTTCATAGATTTTTTAAATCCCTCTGCTTCTGCAAAGTAAGATGAATGTGAGATGGTTATAAACTATTAAACTGTTCAACTTGAAGTGACCCATGAAGGATTTGAAAGCAACATTAAACTCTAATATTTGATCTTTTCCTAACATTGCCCTATTTGAACCGTTAGCTCTAATCACTCTTTAGATCTGTTTTGATGCCTCATGTACCTGTGGCTCTTTCTAAAAGAAGTCACAGTGAAGCCAGAATAAAATCAAATGTTGTAAGCTCATGAATTGAGAGGTTTTCATGAGTGTAGCAGTTTGCTTTTCAATGTATGCTGATCTCAATTTACCCTTCCAACATATGAAACAGTTGCTGGATTTATAACTTGAAAATGAAGATCATCTGGGTTTAGAGCACTGTTCAGATTGTCTATGTGTGATGGCATATAAAATAACAACTCTGGTAGATTCTTCTAAAATACCCTGTTATATATTTGCACATATGTAATTTCTTTGCATGCTACTCCATATGAGTTTGAATGAGTCCCAGACACCTTGCAAAAAACTGGTATTGCACTGTGCTTACTCTGAATTTGCTTTGCTTTCATTTTTATTCATATCAGTTTGGGGCAAATACATGTCCTAGTTTATTTTTTACTGTTTCTATTAAATACAAAACTGTATCTTCTTCATGGGTATCTAAAGCATTCGATTTCCCTTAATAACTTTTAGTTCATGGCCCTGCTCGCTTCCCAGTGCCTATAATTTTACAGCACAAAAAATGTACTTTTTGGATACCATAAAGCGAGCAACTCTGGAGAATGTAATATAAATTTAAATTGTTTCCTTTTTAAAATTTTCCTTGAAAATGTTGTTCTCCAAGCTTTAGAGAATGCTTTCTTTTTTTGCTCAAGCTTTAAGACAGTTGAACTAAGAATATCTAATAATTGTCATCTACCATTCACTTCAGTTATCTTATTGTATTTTGTACTGGGGATTGGACGTAAGACCTTTGCAGTGACCTACACCCTTGGCCCTTTTTTGTTTTTGAGACAGGGTCTTGCCAAATCAGGAAGTTGCCCAAGCTGGGCCAAGTCTTCCTGCCTCAGCCTGCTAGAGTGCTAGGATTATAGGCATGTGCCACCACATCCAGCTAAGATGATTTTATTCTTGAGCATAATTATATATTGCAGAACTAAGGAAGATGATGTTTCCTTCATGACCCTAAGTGATGATTGATCTGTGTATAAAGAAATGTTTGCAGTGATAGACTTATATTTGATCTTAAGAATTAGAAAAAAAAGATTAGAACACAGGTTTCTTCTTCACTTACAAGTTTGAGGAAAGGGAAATAGCAAGGGAAATTTCTCTAAAACAACTCCTCATCTGTGAAGACCCAGATTATGTGTCTTTGTTCATCAATGAGTCAGGTGACAGTATCAAGTAATGTGATGTATAGGAGCTTTGTGGCCCAAGAACATTGCTGTGGATAATGTGCATCCAAATTCTGTAACACAGTAAATTTTTAAATGCATTTTAGCTATACTGGTACCTATCTGATTGGCCACACTAATAGAAACAGAGTTTTATATTTTTCTTTTGAGCCTGGTTTTTCCCCCTTAACCTTCCTCTCCTAATTAAGAGAAGTTGAAATGTCAGATTCAAGGTATTAGAGGAAAAAAATTTCTGAGACCTTAGTGTAAGGTGTCAAGTTTATGACATGTAAACAGGAAGCAGTGGCCTCACCTCTTTGGAGGTGGTAGGTTACTTTCTTAGATGTCTCTTGTTGCATGACCTATTCAGTTTGCCCTTTAAAAGAAAGCAACATTGTCCTAATTTAGCTATTACTACAAAGATGTTAATAGATTTCAGTGACTTTAAGTGATTCAGTCCAATCTTTAGATGTTTATGTTATATTTAAGAAATTCATGGCCCTCAATCAAGGCCAGCAGTTTTCTGAAGCTGTTGGTTTCAAGCAGGAGCCTAAAGTGATATCTTTCTATGGTCTGTTGGCCATTTCAGAACTTTAGAAATGTAATGGTGAATTCATTAGAAAGAAACAGCGCAGCTTCAGCTTCAGAGACCCAGACTCATGGAAGCCTCACAACTCGGCCAGGGGAGAGCGGAGTTCTGAGAGCTGGCCCAGGGCTGGAGAGGGGAGGGCACAGCCAGGAAAAGAGGCAATGGTGGTCGGGAGCAGTTGTGGAACCCAGTGTGAGGATGAAAAGTTACGACAGCCACTGGGGCAGAGTCCCCACCCTGCGGCAACCTTCCTAATCAGCGCCTGGAGAGAATCAATGCAACTAGTACATAGCCCAGCACACCTGGCTCTGTGCCTGCCTCAAGGCGGTGGCCCCTGCCTCTCCTCTGGGTGAGCCGCTACTGGCGGAGAGCAGTGGGGAATCTCCATGGCAAGCCATGGCGGCTCCCAGGGATCCGACCAAGGAGTGGACGGGGGCTCCAGCACTGCAACGGGAGGGAGATGCAGATGGAGGTGGATTGCGTGGCTCCATGTCCTTCTCACTCCATCCGGCAGGAAGCATGAGCTGGGTTGCCGGGACTCAGCTCCCACCCTGAACTCTCTCTGGGAGCACCTTGAGTGTCGGCAGCTTGAGCAAGCACTGCCTGTTCCTGGCAACAATAGTTCGAATCCTCAGACTTCAGGACTCACCCCAAACTATTAATGTGAGCACCAAGAGGGTCTCCTTACAGCTTGCACATATGAACCTTGCATGAACCCATAGCAACAAATTAGATTAAAAGCAGCAGACTGGGAGTCCGAAAAACAAAATACTCTATACAGCAGACTTGAGAAAATCCTCCAACTCTATTCTAGAACTAATCTTTAAACTCAGTTCATACCCTGCAGGGGAGATTTCAAGCCCTTATACCAAGCATCGTATGTTCGTCCAATGCCCAGCTGCTAGTGGTGGGGAACGGTAATACTGGAGATCAGGAGGAGGGAGGAGGAGAAGAAAGGGCCTCCGGCATCGAGGCAACAGGACAGAGATGAACGGGTCACGACGGCTGCTCCGCTGTGGGCCCTGCAGCTGCTCCACTGTGGGCCCCACTGAGGGCACCCCACGGACTGGACCCACCCCCACCCATAGTGCGGCGATCGGGCGGAGCCAGGCGGTCCACTGTGAGCATACGTGCTCTTCCACCTCCAACCATGGCAGTTTGTATACACCCATGTATGTTATAGTATAGTCTGAGGCAGCTATATCTCTTCCCAAGGCGAGAGCCCAGGGGTATAGATAAACCCAGGAATACAGTTATTATCACAGGGAAGATGACTGATTCAGTGGTAGGGCAATGGAGATGAGGGAGGAGAAAATTGAATGATCAAATGGGCCATCATCTGTGTAACTGAGTAACAAATGTGAAGTTAACATTTGAGTAACAAATGTGAAGGTAACATTATGTAGGACAGCATTCAGAGCTAATTCCCTCCTATGTTCTCTATAATTTTGTATTTCCTCAATCGTTTTTGTATTAACAGAAGTGTAGATAACTTTATATTATACAGCATCCAGTGCTAATTCCCTACTATCTTCTCTATAATTTGGTATTTCCTTTAATGTTCTTGTGTTAACTAATGTGAAGATAACTATGTAATACAACATCCAGTGCTAATTCCCTACTATATTCTGTATAATTTTGTATTTTCTGTATTGTTTGTGGCTTATTCTGGTGCATATATCTCCATTCTTTTGTCTTTAAAAAATTTTAGAAAAGAAACTTCAGCATCTATCAACAGCTTGAAGTTATATTTACTCAGTCTTGGAAAACTTCTGATCTTTCTTTACCTTTCATAGGTTCCCACTGTATCCAAAAGGAGGAGAGAAGTTGCAGTTTGATTATGGTGTCTACCTTCTGAATAAAAATATAGCACAGGTAAGTAACTCTTCACTCCCCACTTTGGATTGTTACCTTCTTTCTTTATAGTAAGTACTACAATTGACTCTTTTGTTTAACTAGGTACATTAGTAATCTAAGGTTCTTTTTTGGCTTCAGTCTTATTCTGTGTCAGTGTGACCTCACAGAAACAATGGGTACGAATTGGAATCCTCCTGCTGAACTCAGAAGCTCTTTTCTGTCTTCTTACTTGCTGGTAGGCTTGTACTTGATTGTGTAGACTTTATAATCTCTTGCTCTACAGCTGGATTGGTAATAACTTTCTTCTCTTGGACCACTTGTAGGGACTCACTTTGCATCATTGTATGTAGAGTAAAACTTCAGTGCCTTTGGCAAGTCCTTAATAGTCTCCTCACTTCATTATCTAGGACCCAAAGGAAAAAGATCAAGCACATGTTCCTTCCAACCCATCTTGGATTTTTATGAGTCTTTCAACATCCTATCCGTTAGTGCCCCACTTGAATAATGTTTTTCTACATGACCTAGTAAGACTATCAGATGCCTGGGTTCGTATTTCTTTAGTACACTACTTGGCTCTACTTCAAGAGGTGGATATTCCATAAATTTTCTAGTGGTAAAGGAAGACCAGCTTCAGGGATTTGTTTTTATTTGGGCATCCTTTCACTTGGAAAATCCCACAGACTCAGTATCTGCAGCTTGGCTGTTATTTAAGGATGTTACCAGCTATATCCTTAGAATTTTCTGTTTTATAGAAATGATAAGGTTTATAATGCTTTTGTTTTTACGTGCCTGAGTTGCCTTTTATCTGTATGAATCTGAAGTCTTGCTCAATAATTTCCTTATTCGTGTCTCATCCATCTAGAATTGGTCCTCCATATAGTATGACCATCACCTTTCCTCCCCTCAACAAGTCTCAGTTGAATGTTGGTTTTGTTTAATCTGGATTTTATTAAGATTGTTATCTTTTTCTGAAATTGAATCAAATTTCTAGTTTGCAGTGCTGAGTTAATCATTTGCTTCCCAATCCCACCCTCAGTGTCCTCTCAGTTATTCATTCATTTACTGTTACTTTCCCTCTAGCCCATGTTCTTTGCTCCAGGCAAGCAGCCTTGCTCTCGGGTTCTAGTCCATGACTCACCCCTTCATGTGCCGTTCTTCTCATTGTTGACACCTTCCTGCTCTCATTTTTTGGCACTTAGCAATTCCACTCAAAGAAACAAGACTTTGATGTCAGAACTACCTAGCTCACAGTGTACTGACCACAGTTGTGTTGTGCCTTGGAAAAAGCATTCTTTGACAGAACTGGTTAAGAAGTCTCTAAATTAAAACCATATTAAGGATGATGAAATAAATTAGTAAATGAATTAGGCAGCACCTCCAGTGGAGGCAGCCCTGATAGAAGGAAGACATAGGTATGATGGGTTCACAGTTGGGCAGGGAGGGGGCTATATGGACATCATTTACTAGAATGAATTATGGGGCTGGGGATATGGCTCAGTGGAATAAGTGCTTGCCTAGCAAGCACAGGGTCCTGAGTTCGATCCCCAGTACCGCAAAAAAAAAAAATAATAATAATAATAGAATGAATTATGGACATCAGAGGGTCCCTTCTCCTCTCCCCATTTTCTATCTCCTGTTCTATGCTGTAGATTCTAAGGTTGGAAGATTATTGGAACTTTCCAGGTGAAATCTGGCCCTGCTGAAATGCCTAGATTTACTCATAAATCCCAGCTTGCAAAACACAGGTGTATACATACATGCACAGACCGCACATGTGCAAACAGACATATACACACGTGCTTGTACATAGTTACTTCTCTTTCCTCAAAGGCCTAATAGGAGTGTGAAGGCTGCTATAAAGAGGCGATGAGAATAGCCCAGCTCACTCTGTGAGCAAGGCCAGATGGAGGCTACATGCAGGGGAACCAGGAAAGTCCGTGCCCCACATGAGACTTGTGGCTCTCGCAGCTGTTTGGGTCCACACGGGAAGCCTTGACAAATGGCCTTTGTCTTTCATCATAACTTAACCAAGGCCACAAGATGTTAAACTAGCTGTAGGCATCTGTGTAATAAGTACACTGCTTCTAGGAATTTTGTGTTCTCTCCTTTACCTTTATGTTCTTTAATTGAAAGATGGCATGCATGTGCACATGTGTGTTGTAGTTAGGATCCAAATGTCCCCCAGAAGACTGGTTGTGTTGAACACTTGGTTGCTGCTGGACTTTGGGAAAGGGATTGGCTCATGAGGACTTTTAGTTTCATCAGTGGATTAACACACAAATGAGATTATAATTTGATGGCATTACAGGAGATGAAAACAGAGGGGGTAGCCTAGTTGAAGGGAACGGGTGTTGAAGGCAGGACCTTAGAGGGTCCCTGTCCCATTCTTCACAGGCTGGTTCCCTTTCTCTTTGCTTCCTGGCTGCCTTGGGGTAAGCAGCTTTCTTCTACACCCTTCCACAGGGATGTTTCTGTCTTGCCACAGGCCCAAAGCCATGGAACTGGCTGACCATGGACTGATACCTCTGGAACTTTGAGGCATAATAAATCTTTTCTTATTTAAGTTTAATAACTATTCTCAGGTACTTGGGCACAGTGATAAAGCTGACTGACACCGCGTATGTTCACATTAGTAGATGAACCACTCAAAACCCACAGGAAGCAAGTACCTTGCTCTCTGGTATTTTTTCAGCACTACTGGGGCAGTTTTAAAAAGGGGGCAATAAACTTCTTTAAAACAGACTTTCTTAGATTTTAAAACTTTACTCAGGAAACTCATTTTAAACATTTAGATAGAAACTTTTAGCAAGTACGTGACCTTTCTTGAGGGAGGTGTCTTTTTCTCTTTTGGCCTTGCTACCATCACTTTATCACATTTTTCGTAACAAATCAAATAAACATTAGTTATTATGGTTCCTAACCAAACATTATAGTAATAAGGTATTTCCAGCCTTCGAAGGCTTATTTATATATACTAATGCATGTGGTCAAAGGGGAGTTTGTCTCCTCAGCCAGTCATACTTGTGCCTCATCTCTAGAGATGTGAACAAACTGTACTATTAAAATGGCCCCGCCTCAGTGATTTACAAGCCACGTTAGTGGAGGTGGATGAAAGCTCTGGCATGTGTTACAGTGCCAGAGAAGAAGGAGTGAAGTCATTTAATACTGCATCCACAACTTGGTTGAGGATTTGAATAGTCAATAGGACCTTTCATCACAAGCAGAAGTAGTAGTAAAATCACTTTTTGGTTGAGGAAATGACAGAATTTAGTAATATTTGTTACTTCAGTATTTGGGCTCGGTCCAGCCCACGTTTTGAAAGCACAGGCTTGAAAAGACAGGGCCTCAAGCAGAAACCCCCAAGTGCTGTTTGAAGAGTGGAGAGCATTGGTCGGGCCTGCTCGGCCTCTTCATGTCACTGCTGTCTGAAGAAGTGCGTGTGTGTGCGTGCATGTGTGTGGGTATTGAAAGTGAATCTAGCAAAATGCTTTGTTTCCAGCACCATTTAATAATGTTTGTCAAGTGCCAGCTCCTTCAGTTGAAAAGAGCCTTCCTTATTGGTCAGCTTGGGACACTGTAGAAATTCGCCTGTCAAACTCAGGCATAGTGTAATTAGTATTGACTTTAAGAATGAGGTCCTGCCATAATTGCCACAAAACTTGTAAGTACATTATATTAGAACTTAGGTGGAACATAGGAATTGGCTTTTAATTTCCAGAGCATAAAAGCTAGTAAAACAAAAACTACAGTACTTTTATGTTTACAGAGAACACTACAGTTTGTAAAGAACACGCATATATCCAGCCATATGATCCTCATCATCAGCCTACAGAGAACAGTGGGCAAAAAATGGTGAAGGGATTTGAAAAGCAATATGGCTTTGGAACTCTCTCAGCCCAGGGTGGTGTCACATGATCTAAGAGGCATGGCAGTAACCCCCTCACTTCCCATATATTTCATTGTTCTAAATATTCCCCTCCTAAGAATGTGCCAAACCAAAGAAGATGACATTTCCAGATAAAAAAGGAACTAGAAGTTCTTTGAGTGCAGAGAAAACGATGTACAGTATTTGTACATTATATTTCCATTGATAAACACTGACACCTGAAACATCAAGTACTAAAGAGATATTTAATAAGTAAGTGGTGATATTGCACTGTTGTAAGAGTTAAGATGCTAAGGTATAGTGAAGGTGACTAACGGATGAAGAAATTGTGAACCGCGTGCATGTGTGTGTAGTATATTATTCAGCCTTTAAAAAGAGATACTGCCCCTTGAGACAGTGAATCTAGAATGTTATACTGTGTGAAATAATCCAGCCTAAGAAATAGAAGTACTGTATGATCCTTGTTACATGCAGAATCTTTAAAAAAACTAAAAAGGTTGAATAAATACAGAATATAGAACAGCTGTGGTTATCAAAGCTAAGGAGGAGGAAGAAACAGGAAGTAGGTCAAAGAATACAGATTTGAAGTTATATATAATGAACAAGTCAAGAGATATATAGCATGAGAGTCACAGTAATATTATATACTGGAAATTTGTTAAGAGACTTTAGGTACTCTTACCATACAAAACCATATGACTCTGGAAGATGATAGAGATTTTAGTTTGTTTGTTGTAATTGTTTTACTGTGTGTGTCATATATAAATGAGACTTATATAGCTTATGTGTACCTTAAATGTATACAATAAAAAATAAATTTTTAGAAAGTTGCCAGGCAAAGCCAGCTTGGTAGCATATACCTATAATTCCATCACTCTGGGAGGCTGAGGCGGGAGGATCAAAGGTTCCCACTCAGCCTGGGTAACTTAGTGACTTAGCAAGAACTTGTGTCTAAATAAAAAATAAGACTGGGACTGTAGCTCACAGCAAAGGCCCTGAGTTCAACCCAGTACCACAAAATAATAATAACAATGATAACATAATAAAATGATTAATTAAATTTTTTTTAAAAGCTGGGAATATAGTTTGGTACAAGGCTCTGGGTTCATCCTAAGTACTGAGGGGGGAATTACCAGGAATCCCAGCTTCTTGAGAGAGTCAGATAAAAAGATTGCAAGTTCTGGGATAGCCTGGCTAACATAGCAAGACCCGTCTCAAGATTTTTTTTTTTAAATTAAAATTTAAAAGAGCTGCTATGAATGTGTCAAGTTTATCCTTCCTTATAGTTGAGTAGTACTCCATTGTATTCTTGAGACCATAGTCTTAAGTGAAATAAATGGACACATACATGTAAACAACGCATTGTTTCTCTGGTGTGAGAAACTGAAAGTCTAAATAGGGACCAGCGTGTATAATAGATCTTAGGAAACAGGAAGAAACTGTTCAAAAGGAAAAGGGAATAGGGGAGGGAAAGGAAAAAATGAGAAAAACACTGATAAAATGAAAACAAAGCTTTGTAAATAAAGAGGGGCAAGGAATGGGAGAAAGGGGCACTAAGATATATCAGGGGGCTGGGGATATAGCTCAGTGGAATAAGCGCCTGCCTAGCAAGCGCAGGGTCCTGAGTTTGATCCCCAGTACCGCCAAAAAAAAAAAAAAAAGGGAGAGACTAAGATATATCAGGTACAGGGTACCTGTCTGATGAATGTGATCATTGTATATATCTAAATTGTACCAGTAAACTTAATTAAAAAAAAAAAAGAGCTGCTGGTATAACTCAGTCCTCCCTAGGTTCAGTCCCCAGTTACACACACACACACACAGTTAAATAATTTGATCAAAATTAACTTTTTGTTTGTTGAGTATTTCCTGTAAGGGGTATATACTGAGTTAGGTTACAGCAGATAACAGCAGTGAACACGATCTTCAAGACCCCTAATGTTTACCTCTTTAATTATGTTGTGATTTCATATATATGAAATATCTTAAACTTAACAATTTTTAGAGGCAGTAAGTTAGAGGTTACTAGGGGAAGGAGCAAACAGTTAAGGGGCTATTGATTAATGGTTACAGAGTTTGTGTTTGAGGTGATAAAGTTTTAGAAATAGGTCATCACGCTGATTGCATAGTGTTGTGAATATGATAAATTCCACTGAATTGTGAACTCAAAATAGTTAAAATTTGGTTATAAAATTTGCCACAATTTTCATAACATGCCAAAAGCCATGGAATTTTAATTTTTAAATGGGCAAATTGTATGTTATATAAATTCTGTCTCACTGATTCTCTTTTAAAAAGACATCTCCCTGCCTCTCATATTTATAATCTAATGGGAAGAGACATACAGTAAACAAAGAAAATAATTTTAGATTGTGATAAGTGCTGTGATAGAAATTAAGTAATAGAAAATAACTGGGGAGAGACCTATTTTAGGTGAAAGTTGTCAAATAATCCTTAATGAGAAAGTGACCATTGAGCTGACTTGGATGATGACAAGGAACTGTCTAAAGAAATAAGGAACAGAAAGTTCCCTAAATCCATAGGAATAGGAAGCACAGAGGTCCTGAGGTAGGAAGGGCTTATTGTGTTCATTGTAACTGAGGGGCAGAGGTAGCCACAGAGCATATCCTATAAAGCCTTAGAGATATAGGAAGAGGTTTAACTTTTGTTCTAAATATAAATAGAAATTACTGAATGAATTATTTAAATATGTAAGTGGTGTGATTTGCTCTGTGTGCTCAGGTTGCTCTAGCTGCTGTAGTGGACTGTGGACAACTAAAAGTTAAGCAAAATGACTAGGTATCAAAGGCTACTTTAGAAGCCCATATGAGGATGGATGATGGCGTGGCCCAGGATGGCGGCGATAGTGATGGAAGGAAGGAAACAGAGTTGAAACATAATATCAAGATACATAATGGCAATGAGGGAGAAAGAGATCAGCAAGAATGCTCCTAGGTTTTATGTGGGAGCAGCTGGATAATGCTGTTTATTGAGAAGAGTCTAGAGATGGAGATGAAGGAATTAGTTCTACTTTAGAAGAATATTTTTTGAGTTGCCCTTTAGAAGTCCAAATAAAATTATTAAGTGAAGAAACACGGTATGTGATCTGGAGCTCAGAGTTGTAGGTCAGTACTAAAGGTAAAATTTGGGAATCATCTAAGGACCACGTTTTTATTTTTAGTACTGGGGATAGAACCAGGGCCTTCTCACTGAGCTGCACCCTGAGTCTGTCTGTCTTCCTTTCCTCCCTCGCCCTCTCCCTTTTTTCTCTTTCTAGCTGCCTCTTTCTCTCCTTATCTTCCTTCCTTCCTTCCTTCCTTCCTTCCTTCCTTCCTTTCTTCCTTCCTTTCTTTTTCTTTCTTTCCTCCCTTCCTTTCCTTCCTTTTCCTTTTCCTTTTCCTTTTCCTTTTCCTTTTCCTTTTCCTTTTCCTTTTCCTTTTCCTTTTCCTTTTCCTTTTCCTTTTCCTTTTC
>PVLD010030921.1:0-16307 GCA_004027595.1 Dinomys branickii
TTTTTTTTTTTTTTTCTGTTGTGGAGAGGATTAACTGTCTGACTAAATTTGCATGTCTGTATATGGGTCCATACATCTACAATTCGAAGATATCAATGGATAAAGCAACAACCACTTTTGAGACCATATCACCTTGTCTATAGATTAGTTGTGATTGTACTATTTTCTATGATAATGGGTGTCTGTTTGTCAATATGTTTTTGTACTTTTAAGTTTCTAAAATAAAAAAAAAATAAAAAAAAATAAAAAGCTTCTGCACAGCAAAAGAATCAACAGAGTGAAGAGAAAACCTACAGAATGGGAAATTTTTTTTCCATAAATTTCTTGGACAAAAGACTAATATTTAGGCAAAGAAATTCAACACCAAAAAGAAAATACTTAATCAAAAAATAAGCAAGCACTCAAAAGGCCCATAAACTGCTATCACTGGGGTTCACATGTGGACGGTCCCTGTGTGTGCCCTGCGCCAAGCGAGGGACTAGAACAGCACTCAATGAGCTGCTGACACCATGGTTTGGGTCTGGGTTTCCCTTGTGCCCTGACCTCCTGGAGGTCACAGACACAGGCAGTACGTGATCACTACCAGTGTGGCCCATGCCTGGCTCCTGTGAGCATCCTGAACTGATTGGAGCTGCAGAATCAGGAGGGCCATGACCCATTGACATCACAGTTTGCATATGAATGTCACCAAAAGAACCAGAAATTTCCCATCTACTTCTGGGGAGCAGAGCGGGCCACTGTCATTATAGTCTGAGTCTTGACCCTCTGTGCACCTAGTGCAGACAGGAGATCCTCACTGAGAAGGCCTGTGAACTGCTATCACTGGGTTTCATGTATGGGCCCTCCCTGTGTGTGCCCTGCACTGGGTGAGGGACTAGAGCAGATGCTCAAGCTGCTGGCACTGTGGTTTGGGTCTGGGCTTCACTTGTGCCCTGACATCCTGGAGGCCACAAGCATAGGTGGTCTGTGATCACCCCCAGTGTGCCAGTGTTTACTTCCTGTGCATGTCCTGAACTTTCTAGAGACACAGAATCAGGTGGTCCACAAACTGTTAACCCTGCAATTGGTGTCTAGGTTTTGCATGCACTCTGACCGGCCTGAAGACACAGGACCACAGGTCCAGGATTGTGCCACCAGTGCAACCCAACTGTGGGTCAAACACGTGCCCTGAGCTGTGAGGAGATGCTCAATCAGTCTGTCATGAGCTGACATCACGGTTTGTGTCTGAGACCTGGGAGAACTAGATACACTTCACCATCTGCCAGAAGACCCAAAACTAAACAGCACATCTCAGCAGACACTGAATGGAACCCTGACCACCAGGAAAACTAGGGACACTAGTGACCTTTGCTGAGCTGCCAGAGAAGAGGGACACTGAGTGCTCTACCTCCAGCATCAAACATAATAGATGAAGGACTAACACACAATCTCAGAACTGCACCCCACTCAGAACAAGTCTAGGAGACATTGACATAGGACAGCTGGGTAAATACAGAACTGAAATTGCTGAAATGATTGCAATAGAAGTAAAGAAACAACTCCATCAGGCCACAGAAGAGGTGAGATCAGAAGTAATCTCTCAGGCAAACAACGAAATGTCAATAATAATAAAAGAAATGCTCAGCACATCTAGAGAAGAAATCAATAAAAAAAAAAACAGGTGAACATAGGGAAGAGATGGAAATGTGGTGTGAATGATATAGGAATGAACTAGACACATGAAACAACTCAGAGATATTTCCAGGAGAGCAAAACTTCCATTGAAAGCTTGCAAAATCACTTGAATGAACCTGAGGATAGAATATTGGATCTTAAAGACAGCATGGCAGCTAGAGATCATGAAAGAAAGGATCTCTTAAAATCAATAAAGATCCAAGAAAAACCAATTCAATAGCTGCAAGACGAGGCAAAGAGAAATAATGTCAGACTAATAGGAGTCAATGAAGCAGCAGGACAGAACACAAATGACATAAAAAGAATATTTGCAGAAATAATAGCAGAAAATTTCCCAACTATGGAAACAGAACCTGAGATACAGGTAAATGAGGCATATAGAACTCCTATTAGTCATAACCGTAATGAAACTACACAAAGACATATAAAAATTAAGATTCCAGATATCCAGCAAAAGAACAGAATATTTATAGCTGCTAGAGAAAAGAAACAGATTACCTATAAAGGAAAACCCATCAGAATCATGGTAGACTTCTCAACACAAACCAGCCAATCGAGAATAGCCTGGAGCAAAGTAATACAAGTCCTAAGACAAAACAGCTTCCAAACAAGATTGATGTATCCTGCCAAACTATCCCACAAGTTTAAAGTAAAAAGAAAATATTTCCACAACAAAGAGCTACTGATGAAATTTACGAGTGCCAAACTATCCTTACAAAAAGTACTAAAAGACATTCTATTGGGATTTTTTTTTTTCAGATGGGTTTTAGTTTTTGTTTTTGGTGCTGAGGACCACACCCAGGGCTTCCAGCTTGCTAGGCAAGCATTCTACTGCTGAGCTAAATCCCCAAACCCCTAAAATACATTCTAGACAGAGAAGAAAATGCATGCAGTTTTAAGAAAAACAACAGAAAGGAACCTTCAAGAAGAGCAAGCAATTAAACAGGTAGAAAAAGTAAGAAACCAATAGCAAGTAAATAACATGACAATGAGAAGCCAATACATATCGGTTATAACCGTAAATGTCAATGACCTCAATTCACCAGTCAAAAGAAACAGACTGGCAGAGTGGATTAAGAAACAAAATCCAACAATATATTGTGTACAGGAAACACATTTTACTCAAAAGGAAATCCATAAACTGAAAGTCAAAGGACAGAAAACGATCCTCCATGCAACAGGAAACCAGAAAAAAGCAGGGGTAGCTATTATGTTTTAAGACATTGTAAACTTCAAACCTAAAACAACCAAAAGAGAAAAAGAAGGCCATTACATACTAGTTAGGGGAAAGCTGCAAGAGGAAGAGATAACAATTCTAAACATGTATGCACCAAATATTGGAGCACTGTTGTGGTTTGTGTCTGCATGTCTCCCCAAATCTTCATGAGGTTATGGGGTGGCTTTTAGAGTTTATGACTGTTCCATGATCCAATGTTGGGATTATGGGTGTGAGAGCTATACCGACCCTAGGGTGGAGAGTTGCTGGGATTATGGATGTGAGAGTTATACCTGGCTTAGGGCAGATAGTTTGTATATGTAAGGGAGGGAAAGAGGGTGCTTGCCGCCATTCCTCCCTTCTTGTGCTTGTTGCTTCGCTGTGTACCGCCTCCATGAACTGTTACACTCTGCCATGTGCCACTGTGCCTCAGAACTATACAAATACGGACTGAAACCTCCACAAACTGTAAGCTAAATAAACCTTTCCTTCCTTCATTGTGGGTGTTGGGTATTTTGTCTCAGCAACAATAGAGAAAAGTAACCAAGACAAGCACCAAACTATATAAGTGAAATCTTAACAGACATGAAAATCCCCAAAATTAATAACACTATTTTAATAGGGGACCTCAACACCCCTTGACACAAAGAGACAGATAAACTGGGCAAAAAATCAGAAAAGTAATAACAGACCTGAACCAAATGTGCAAACAAACGGACTTAGTAGATGTATGCAGAGTGTTTCACTTCATAACATCAGAATAAACATTTTTCTCAGCTGCACATGGGACTTTCTCTAAAATAGACAACATTCTAGCCCATAGAGCATACCTACCTAAATGCAAAAGAATTGAAATGATCCCATGCATATTATCTGACCATAGTGCAATGACATGGGAAATTAATGTCCAAAAGAACTCAAAAAACTTCATAAACACTTGGAAATTAAACAACCTCCTGAGCAAGCAATGGGTCACCAAAGAAATTAAAGAAGAAACAATGTGAGAGCCTGAGGGAGTAAATACACCAAAATGTACAGTTATTATCAGAGGGAAGATGACTGATTGGGTGGGAGAACAATGGAGATGAGGGTGGAGAAAACTGTTTGATCGAATGGGCCATCATCTGAATAGCTGAGTAACAAATACAAAGATAACATTATGTAACACAGTATCCAGTGCTAATTCCCTACTACCTTCTCTATAATTTTGAATTTCATTTTGTTTTTGTGTTATTCTGGTTTATATGTCTCCATTCTTTTGTCTTTAAAATAAAAAAATAAAAAGAAATTAAAAACTACCTACAAACAAATGAAAATGCAAATACAACCTACCGGAACCTGTGTGATACAGTTAGAGCAGTTCTCAGAGGGAAATATATAGTGGTGAACTCACACAAAAAGAAAACAGAAAGAGAACAAATAAATAGCCTAATGCTGCACCTCAAACCCAAAGCCTAAAGAAGGGAGGAGAGTATAAAAAGCAGGGCAGAAATTAATGCCACTGAGACAAAGAAAACACTACAAAAAAGAAATGAATCAAAAGGTTGGTTCCTTGAAAGACTAAATAAAATTGATTAAACCCTAGCCAACCTTATCAAAAAAACAAAGGAAAAAACTGAAATTCATGCACTAAGGAAATTAGTACAGATTCTACAGAAATTCAGAAGATCATTAAAACCTACTTTGAAAATCTTTACTCCCATAGGATAAAAAACTCAGAAGAAATGAACAGATTCCTAGATATGTATGAATGACCAAGGTTGAATCAAGAAGATATAAAAATCTTGAACAACCCAATATAAATTAACGAGATTGAAAATGTGGTTAAAAACTTACCGACAAAGAAAAGCCAAGACCCTGATGGTTCACAGCAGAGTTTTACAAGCAATTCAGAAGAGATTTAATACCAACACTCCTCAAACTCTTCAATGAAATTGAAAAGGAAGCAATTCTCCCTAACTCGCTTCTGGAGGCAAGTATTATATTGATTCCCAAACCTGAGGATGACCCAATCAAGAAAGAGAACTAAAGATCAATCTCCCTAATGAATGTAGATGCAAAGATACTCAATAAAATAGTAGCAAATAGAATGAAGCAAATGATCAAGAAAATCATACACCATGACCAAGTTAGATTCTTTCCCGGAATGCAGGGATGGTTCAATATTCACAAAGCAAATAGTTTTATATGCCATATCAATAGAGCCAAAGACAAGAACCCCACAATCATCTCAATAGATGCAGTAAAAGCTTTTCACAAACTCCAACATGCATTCATGGTAAAAACTCTACAGAAAATAAGAATAGTTCTGCAGGCATTAGACAGAGCATTTGGACAAGAGAGAGAAATAAAAGGAATAAGGATAGGAAAGGAAGAAGTGAAATTATCATTATATGAAGATGACATGATGGTTTACATGAAGACCCCAAAAACTCCACAAGAAGACTCCTTGAATTAATCAACAAATTCAGCAGTGTACCTGGATACAAAGTCAACACTCAAAAATCCATAGCATTCCTATACACAAACAACAAACAGACTGAAAGAGAAATTAGAGAAACCATACCTTTCACACTAGCATCCAAGAAATTGAAATATTTAGGACTCAATCTAACAAAAGAAGCAAAAGATCTATTCAATGAAAATTACAGTACTCTGAAAAAAGAGATGGAAGAGAATTTCAATAAATGGAAAAGCATTCCTTCCTCATGGGTTGGAAGAACCAACATTTTGAAAATGGTCATACTACCAATTTTGTACAGATTCAATGCACTTCCCATTAAACTACCATTAGCATACCTCACAGATCTAGAGAAAACATTCCTTAAATTCGTCTGGAACCAGAAGAGACCTAGAATAGCAAAAGCAATCCTGAGCAACAAAGATAAGTCAGGTGGTATTACAATCCCTGACCTGAAGTTATACTACAAAGCTACTGTAATAAAATCAACCTGGTACTGTCTGAAAAACAGACCAGAAGATCAAAGAAACAAACTGGAAGACACAGACACAACCACAAACACACTCAGCCACCTAATGTTTGATCAAGGGGCCAAAACATGTCATTGGAAGAACAATAGCCTCTTTAATAAATGGTGCCAGAAAACTTGGCTTCCTACCTGCTGAAAATTAAACTTGGCTTCCTACCTGCTCAATATTAAAAGAGAAATACTAAGTGTATTGGAAGACAGGATAGGTAATAACCTTGAAGACATAGGGGTAGGCATAGAGTTAATGAACAAAAACCAAATTCCTCATGAAATACTTCAAAGAATCAACAATCTCATCCTAGTGAAAAGTTTCTGCACATCTAAAAAAATCAGCAAGTAAAAAGAAAACCTACAAATTGGGAAATAATTTTAGCTGACTGTCCCTCAGACTAAGGTCTTCTATCTAAAACATATAAAGAATTAAAAATCATCTGCCCCCACAAATTCAAAGATCCAATCCACAAATGGGCATCTGAGATGAATACACACTTCTCAAATAAAGAAATACAAATTGCAAATAAATACATGAGAAAATGTTCAACATCATTAGTCATTTGAGAAATGCAAATTAAAGCAACACTGAGATTTCATCTCACCTCAGTAAGAATAGCTATCATTGAGAAATCAACCAATAACAAATGATGGCGAGGCTGTGGAGAAGTAGGAACTCTTCTCCACTGCTGGTGGGAATGCAGACTGGTGAAACCACTGTGGAAATCATGTTGGAGAATCCTCAGCAAAACTAGGTCTAGAGGTCCCATTCAACCCAGGTATTCTCCTTCTGGGTATTTTCCCAGATCTGAAAACATCACATCACAGTAGTATATGTGCACCCATGTTCATAGCAGTGCAACTTGTAATAGCTAAATTGTGGAAGAACCCAAATGTCCAGCCACTAAGAATTCGATTAAAGAATTGTGGTACTTTTATATAATGGAATATTTCTTAGCTCTAAAGAAAGATAAACTTGAGGCTTTTATAGGTAAATGGTCACAACTGGAGATTATACTCATAAGTGAAATAAATCATACCTGCATGTGTAAGCAGTGTATTGTCTCACTAGTGTAAGAACCTGAAAGAGTGAATAAAAACTAGGAGATATGATAGACATTGTGAAATGAAGGGAAAATTCTCAAAAGTAAAGGGAAACTGGGGTATGGGAAAGGGGAAGGGAAAGAAGGGTTAATTATGTATGTTTGTATATACAGGATAGCTAACGTAGTTGAACCACTGTCTTCTATTGCTTTACTGAAAGAAACAGTTAATGATTACTTATTTGAGTAATCTTGTATATCTCTGTTTTCTTGGGAAACCACTTTGAAGATATCAATACGTAATACAACAGCCATTGTTAATTTCCTACAACTTTATGTGTAACTCTACATAGTTTGTATTGTCTTATGAGATCTTGTAAATGGATGTCTATCTATTAATATGTTTTTCTTTTTTATTTTAAAAATAAATTTAAAAAATAAGCAAGTGAAATGAATAGACAGTTGTGTGAAGAAGTACAAAGGGCTAATAAGTACATGCAAAAATCCTGAGCCTGTCTGGACATTAGACAAATGCAAATTAAAACAACAGTGAGATTCTGTCTTACTCCCCAGAAATCCAATAATTATAAATGCTGGTGAGGGTGCAGTGGAGAAGGAACCATTCTACATTGTTGGTGGGAATGTAAACTAGTGCAAGAATCATAGCAAGCACTATGGAGTTTTGCCCCCAATTTAAAATCATTTGATCTCATTTGATCCAGTTATTCCCCTACTAGGTATCTTCTCAAAATGATTAAAGACATCAAATTACAGGAAGGCATGCACATCAATGTTTACAGCAGCACAATTTATAATAGCTAAATATAGCTAAAATATAATAGCTAAATGCCTAACAGCCGAAATGCCTGTCACCAGATAGGCACAGACAAAAAGAAAATATGATGTGACCATAGTATTAAGTGAAATAAGTTAGTAACACAAGGTGAAGTATCATGTGATTTCACTTATATGAAAAACACAAAATATGGATAAAGAGTAAAATAAAAGATAGTAGGAAATAGGAAGTGTTTTTTCAGAAGGGAAGGGGTCTAAGAGATAGGAAGAGGAGGGAGAATGTAAGGGGATGAAAAAGAGTATCAAGTTGTGCTATGTTCATGTGTCAACTCCCCAGATGGAATGTTATCATTAAGTACGGCAAACATGCACCAACCAAAACGGTAGGGAGATGGCGGAAGAGAGCAGAATAGACATGGAACTTCAGACACAGATACAGATGCATGGTCGATAAAAAATATAGTAACATTAGTATGGGAACAAAGTAAGTTATACACATACTGCACATAAAATCAGGCACTGTTCTAAGCACTTAGGTTCATTGTCTCAATGTTATTTATTATCTTATAGAAAAGGTAGAATCACTGGCCTCATCTGTTAAGGAAAACAAAGTTCAAGTAGTAAAATTAAATTGTTTAGGGATACTGATCCATCATGTACTGGCCTACAATTTAATCTATTTTTAATAGATTTTATGTCCCAACCTGTTATCTTCTACATTTTATCCCTTAAACAATCTTTGTACACTTTGTATCACCTAAGCTCCCCAGTAACCAACCCAAGACAGTGTGGCTGTGGTCATGTTAAACAAGGCATTAAATGTAATGTCTGTGGACTCCTGTTTTCTGTTGTAGTGAATGGGAACCTACTGTCATTTGGAGTGGTGAGATAACGTGATGCTGTTAAAAATATTTTAATTGTAATTCTATCTTCCATATTTACACATATTCTTCTTTTTAGTTTTATTCTGTGGTGCTGCAAATAGAATCCATGACCTCACATACACTAAGCAAGCATTCCTCCAATGACCTGCATCCCTATACTACAGGACACATGTATAGCATTATTAAAACACTCCACCATCTCATTTCTTATTATTTGACCCAAACAGCCTGAATCGTTTCTATAGATTATCCTAGTACAGTGAGAGTAAGATTGCATTAGAAAAAATTTTTCTTTCATTTTCATTTGTACAAGAAACCTGATGCAAATCTAAAGCCCTTATATCTGAATACTCTGTTGATGCTTTTATGAAGTGTGATTTTCCTGACTTTAAGCCTCACACATAGGTACTAACCTGAAATATTAAGGCATTGAGTAGGAAAAGGTGGTATTTTAAATAATTAGATTTAACCACGGCTAAAGGGCAACACATCCAGGATTATGGTATTTGGTTGAGGGTTCACAAAGCAAAAAGAAAAAAAAAGTCAAAATTGCTTAATTTAAAATGGGACAAAGTGAAGTTTATTTCAACCAGTAAACCTATTATTCACTCATATGGTCCTCTTTTATTTGCAACTTTTTGATATATCTATAATTAATTCATCTCAGGATACACTTATACATCTGTGGAATCATTACTAAAATTCATCTAACTTTCTTTGAAATTAAATAAGCCAATGAATAAGACAAAAGATAGAACTCAAGGGAGAACTATGGATGTAGTTATTGAGTATAAAATAAACTCAAAAATTAAAGGATTTTTGTCAAATGGTCAATAAAAATCATTGCATGCCTTATCAATCATTCATGAATCTAAATCCTCTAAATTTACATTTGTAACTCTGTGGACTATGTTGCATTCAATTCTTGATAGGTTTCCTAATATTTCAATTATCTTTCAAAATGTCATAGAAACAAAGGTCATTGAAAAATAACCCATTTCAAAGTGCAATTCTGGTTACATAGAATTGATTCTAACAATTCAAAGTTGAATTTCTTCAAAACTTATTCTAACTAAAGTATAAATCTACATTTTAGATATTATATGCCATGGCTTGGAATTTGCCTTTTTAACTTTAATTAATTTCTCTTTAATTAACTTCTTGATTTCTTTCTGGAACATTTATTTCTATTGAAAACTTCTCCACAGATTGCAGTGGTAGACTGAGCTACACCGCTGAGTCTGTGGTGACTGTAGGTGGGAGCCTAAGGTGCACACCATGCTTATGGGCAGGACAATTCTACACCCTCAGGTAGAAAGATCTTTCTTCCAATCATTGATCTACCACTAACTTACTGTGAGA
This sequence comes from Dinomys branickii, assembly GCA_004027595.1. Taxonomy (NCBI): domain Eukaryota; kingdom Metazoa; phylum Chordata; class Mammalia; order Rodentia; family Dinomyidae; genus Dinomys; species Dinomys branickii. The sequence goes on from PVLD010030921.1 coordinate 9,956, forward strand.
CTTTATGCAAGTGACTAACTTTGTCTGAGCTTTAATTTCTTCATTAAAAAGAAAACATTTCCAACTGCTGCCAGGATCTGGAGCCCTGCACCATGCAGCAGGCCTCAGGCAATGAGCGTGGCAGGCCCCCGGGCACCGTGGTCCTGCTGCTTCCAGGGACATACTCCCTTAGCCACTGCCCCCAGGGCTGGCTCTCTGAGCTCTCAGGTGCGTGAACCAGAGAAGGAGCAGCAGCCGAGGATCAGTGAGAGCGCTCAGTTCAGCAACGGGCTGGAGGACCGAAGCTTGCTAGAAAGCAGCACCAGGCTGAAGCCTCACAAAGCCCAGAACTACAGAAAGAAGGTGTTGTGCATGTCTTCGTTCTCCATAATCATCACACTGGCCCTTGCCATGGCCAGAGGTAAGCAAAGTCTTGAGTGCTGGTCGAGAACAGAAGAGGAGAAAGTGCAGCCCGGAAAGGAAACAGCTGCGGTCAGAAGGAATAGTCGAATCCAGTGTAAGGATGGGAGGTTGCAAAGACCATTAAAGCAGAATCCCCACTCTGCAGAAATCTTTCTAATCAGTGCCCTGAGGCAGGCCAGAGTCAAGGCAACCAGTGAGCAGCCCACCACACCCAGCTCTATGCCTGCCCCGAGGATATGGCCTCAGACCTCTCCACTGTGTGAACAAATACCAGCAAAGGGTAGCAGAAAGCTGTGGAAGCAACCCCAGGACCACAGTAATTCCCAGGGATTCAGTCAAAAAACAAAAGGGAGCTGGAGCACAACAGAGTGAGCTGCAGCCAGAGGCGGGCTGCACAGCCCCACGCCCTTCTCACTCCAGCACCAAGCAGAAGGCAGGAGCTGAGTTACTGGGATGCAGCTCCCACCCTGAACTCCCTCTCTGAGCACTGTGAGTCCTGGTGGCCCGAGCAGTCACCATGTGGTCCTGACAACGAGCTGAGTCAATGGGCTTCAGGACTTAACCTAAACTACTCATATGAGCACCAAGAGAGACTCCACACTGCTTGCATATATGAAAAATGTACAAACCCATAGCATCAAATTACATAAAAAGCAGCAATCCTGGTGCCTGTGAGACAACAACATACTCTACACAGCAGACCCGAGAAAATCCTCCAATTCTTTCTGAGAAGTAATAACTAAACTTAGTACACACCATGTTCTACCACGGTGAGCACAGGTGGAGGAGACCTCATTCCACTTGTGCCCAGCATCGTTAAGTGCACCCGATACCCAACAAGATTGAGAGGTGGGATGAGGCGAAGACATGGAACTAGGGTGTAGACCCGCCTCTCTAGCTGGGAGGGGTTAGTCTCCAAAGACACTAACGGCCTATGAGGGGATATCAGGCACTTCGGAGGCCTGAGGGGGAAGGGCCTTCCTTCGGGTGGCATGAGAGCCCTGAGGACCTAGACTGAGCCTCCCACAGAGTGGCATTGGGACAGAGTCTGGGAGTCCACAGAGGTGACCCTGAGGACTTGGATCAGTCGGGGAAATCCCCTGACCCTGGATCAAGTCCAGAGCTCCAACCGGCCCCTGGGTTGTGCCAGGCACTCCACCCCACCCCTGGAGCTTCACTCGACCCCCAGGGCATGCCAGACACTCCGCCCTGCCCCCAGAACATTACTTGGTCCCTGGGACATGCCAGGTGCTCCACCTGGCCCTTAGGATGTACCAGGAGCTCTGCTGCACTCCTGGGGTGTGCCAGGTGCTCTGCCCTGCCCCTGGAGCCCCACTTGGCCTCTAGGGTGTGCCAAGTGCTCCACCCCACCCCCAGAGCCCCACTCGGAGCCTGGGGTTTGCCAGGAACTCCACCCCGCCTCTGGAGCTCCACTCAACCCCCAGGGTGTGCCAGGTGCTCTGCCTAGCCCCCAGGGGCATGCCAGGTGCTCCACTCGACCCCTGGGGTGTCCCAGGTGCTCCACCCAGCCCCGGGGTTGGGGGGTGCCAGGCCTCAGCCTTGCCCCCTGAACTCTGCCCTGCCCCCGGGATGTTCCAGGTGCTCTGCCTTGCCTCCAAAGCTCCACTCGGCCCCTGGGGCATGCCAGGTGCTCTGCCTGGCCACTGGGGTGTGCCAGACACTTTGCCTGACCCGCAGGAACGCCCTGAGGACTTGCCTGTGCCTATAGACACAGTTGCGCTGACAGAGTCTGGCAGTTCACTGTGGTGTAACTCTGCCTACCTGACTGGACACTTGACAGTTGTGAGGGATTGCCAAAGGGTGCTTCTCCACTTTTTGTCATAGTAATTTGTGTACACCATGTAATATACAGCATATTTAGAAGCAGCCAAGTCTCTGCCCAAAGTAAGAGCATGAGGGAGTAAATAAACCAAAAGTGCAGTTATTACCAGTGGGAAGACCATTGATAGGGTGGTAGAACAACAGAGGTGAAGTGGAGAAAATTGATTAATTGAACAAGCCATCATCTATATAACTGAGTAATAGAGACGAAGATAACATTATGTAATACAGCATACAGTGGTAACCCCCTACTATGTTCTCTGTAATCTGGTATTTCCTTGATTGTTTTTGTGTTAACAAATGCAAAGACAACACTATGTAATACAGCATCCAGTGATGATTCCCTATTGTCTCCTCTGTAATTTGTATATCCTTTATTGATTTTGTTATAACAAATATGAAGATTACGTTATACAGCATCCAGTGCCAATTCGCTGCTATCTTCTTTATAACTTGGTATTTTCTGTATTGTTTCTGTGTTATTCTGGGTTCTTTTGTCTTGAAAATAAAATTTAAAAAAGAAAAAAAAAAGAGAAAATATTCCCACCTCATAAAATATTATGCAAATCCATGAATCTATATTTTCATACTACTTTGAACAGTTCCTGGTTCAATAATGTTTACTTAATGTTATTGTTTGTGTCTGGATATCCCCCCCAAAACTTCATGTAGTCATGGGGTGGGCTTCTAGAGTTTTTGATTGATTCATGTTCCATTGCTGGGATTATGGGTGTGAGTGCTAGACCTGCACTGGGGTGGGTAGTCTGCATACAATGTGAAGGAAGAAAGAGGCTTAATTACTGCTCCTTCCTTTTGCTCTTATTGCTTTTGCAGTTCCACCATCATGAACTGTTGCTCTCTGCCACATGAAACTCTGTCTTGGAGCCAGGCAAGTATGGACTGAAAACTCCACAAACTGTGAACTAAATAAACCTCTCCTTCCTTAATTCTGGGTGTCAGGTATTTTGTTTCAGCAATGAGAGAAAAATAACTAAGACAGTATTCGTTACCAAAGGAGTAGGGTCGTTGCTGTGACTGTACCTGACCATGTGGTTCAAAGCCTTTAGAAATGGCTTGTGGGGAGTCTTTGGAAAGTTTCAAAGATTTCACCTGGAAGAGAAGCGCTAGAACACCTTTTGCTCTTCTGTATGGAAGATTCTGGTGAGAACTCAGAAGATCTGGAGGCTGATAGAAATCCTGCTGGTAAAGACTGGGTTTGGGAGCTTTCTGCTGGGAGGAAGGATTGTATTAGTTATTGGACTCCAGATGATGTGTGTTATGGCTCAGCAGAAAGTTTGTCTGCATTTTTCTCATGTTCAGAGACTTTGCCTGAGACTGAGATTAATGGCAGCAGATTAATTAATCTGGCTAAAGAAATTTCAAGGCAGTTGAATGTTGGGGCAGTGGCATGACTATTGCTGGAGGCTTTTAGCCAGATCTGCGTTGAGAATCAAGAGCAAAGACCTCAGCAGGATGACTTAAATGTGAGTTTGGCCAGAAAAGGAAGCTCCAGTAAAACTATGGATTGCAAAAATAGACCTGAGGAGATCTCGACTGCTGAGAAAGAACATGAGTATATAAAAGATGGCCTGAAGGCATCAGAAGAAGCAGCAAGTCTCCACCCTTTGCAGCCTCAAAACTGCAAAGGTGAAAGACTTTGCTTTGAGAAGAAAGCCACAGAGCACCATGTTCCAGAACAGCAGCAGCTGCACTATGTATCAGAATGGTGGTGGCAGAGAGAAGTTCCTTGGAATCAAGTTCAGAGTACTCAGTGATTTCAGGCACTCAACCACTATAGCCAAGAGAGAGGAAAGCTTGTCTACTGCTCCAGCTGGCAGGAGACCTTGGCATTGCCCACATGGTGCTGGTTTTAGGCACATACACAATGGAAGAGTTCTGAGGTAAAGAAGGCTTCTATCTAGATTTTGGTAGGACTGGGTGGCCAGGCAGTGTACTCCTGAGGGGGCAGTGTGTGAATCTGTGAGTGAAAAACTTAAAGTGTACTGGAGATCTCAGAAGACTGAAGGAAAAAAAAATATGAATATATGTATACACAAGATAACTATGATAATTGTACTACTAATTTCTATTGCTTTATGGAAAGGAACAGTTACTGCTTAATTGATCAATCTTACATACCTGTATTTGTTTAACTGAGTAACCAATTTGAAGATAACGACGTGTAATATACAACAATTGTTAATTTCCTATCACCTTGTCTGAAATTCTGTATTGCTTCTATTGTTTTGGTGTTTTGTTTATGTCTGTTTGTTTGTTAATATGTTTTCATTCTTTTATGTTTAAAATAAGAAAAAGAGAAAAAGCCAGGAAATGTGGATTGTCTGAGGAAAGCTGCAAGGAGGAAGCAAAGCAGGCCCAAGAGAGAAACCCCAGGAGTTACAACCAACAGAAGTGCCATAGGGGTGGAGTTATATAAGCCCTTTGGAGCTCACAATTTAGTGCAGATTGCTTCAGAAGTTCCACATGGAACTACAAGACTTAATGTTTTCCCTGCTGGATGTTGGGCTTGCTTTGGTCCCAGTGCTTTGTATCCTGTTTGTGTCTTTTGGAATGGTAATGTTTACTTTGTGCCATTGAACATTGGAAGTGTTTAACTTTTCATTTGTACAGGGGCTCACGCCTGAGTTTGCCTTAGATCTTGGAGGAGACATGGGACTTGTACTCTTCAGCAATGCTGAAACTGTTAGGACTTTGGTAACTCTTAGAGATGGACTAAAATGTCTTTTGCATAAAGTTATATGCATGAGTATTTGGGGGGCCAGGGGCATAATATTATAGTATTTGGATGAAGGGCTGGAGGTACAGCTCAGTGGGGTAAGTGCTTGCCGCTAAGCACTAAGGCCCTGAGTTCGATCCCCAGTCCCAGAAAAAAAAAAAAAAAAAAGGAACGGATATAGTATTTGGATGTCCCCACAAAGCCTCATGCAGTTATGGGGTGGGCTTCTAGAGTTTTTGAGTGATTCTTGCTCAAATGTTGGGATTATGGGTGTGAGTGCTACACCAGCCCTGAGGTGGGCAGCCTGCATACAGTATAAGGGAGGGAAAGAGGCGTACTTGCTGTTCCTCCCTTTTGCTCTTGTTGCTTTTGCTGTCTCCAACCACCATGAACTGTTGCCCACTGCTATGTGCCACTCTGCCTTGTGGCCAGCCAAGTATGGACTGAAACCTCCATAAATTGTGAGCTAAATGAATCTTTCCTTTCTTAATTCTGAGTGTCAGGTATTTAATTTCAGCAGTGAGAGAGAAACAACTAAGATACTTAATAGATATGAATACAAGCATCAGTTAGTTATTGAGCTAGAACATTTTTAAAGTATTTTCTCATCTTAAAGTTCTTTGCTGTTCTAACTTCTTAAACTAGTTCTGTGTACCTCTTATTTTATATATAACTTACAGAAAATTTTTGTTCCCTACCTTTTTAGATGTTAATCTTACCTTCCTATAGGTATTAAGTTTTACAAAAGCAGTACTGTATCATATGTTACAGTTATTTTTCCCAGGGCATTATGGAGCATTATCTCACATACAGATTTTCTAAGTGTTAGTTCTGTTGCCAATGCTCTTAAGTTCCATAGACAGACTTCTCTCTCATCTTGTCAGAATCAATTAATTCAGATTTAGGTGGATGTTTTTGTTAATCTTAGCAAGTAAAGGAGGTACTTTGGGGTGTTCAAGAAAGGATTCAGACAATGCCCTAAAAATTCTTTTTATTCCAAAGAAAGAGTGTAGGCACCAAAATCATCCTCCACACTAAATGAGCATTTATGTATTTTCTGCTTGAATTTGCTTCAAAATTCATAGAGTGACACCTTTAAATCAAAGGTATATTTTGATGACTTCCAGCATCTCTTGAACAATGGGGAAAAAAATCAAATGCTGTTTTCCTGATTTTTTTTTTTATTTTAGAAACATAAAAGTACAAAAACATATTGACAAACAGACACCCATTATCATAGAAAATAGTACAATCACAACTAATCTATAGACAAGGTGATATGGTCTCAACAGTAGTTGTTGCTTTATCCATTGATATCTTCGAATTGTAGAAGTATGGACCCATATACAGACATGCAAATTTAGTCAGACA
>PVLD010030923.1:0-16305 GCA_004027595.1 Dinomys branickii
ATCTCGTCTCCCTCCAACTGCGCCATGTCAGATCTGCGATCCCCTCCTCCAGAGGAGGTTCTGCTTAGACTTTCCCAGGGTTTCACTTCCTATCTCAGATCCCTCTCGAGTTCAGGATATCCACCTCCCTCCTCTCTGTCCTTCACATGTTGCTATATTGCCATGTCTGAGTGGCATTCCCCCGGGAGGTTCTCTCTCCACTGCCCAGCCAGTCACCATGGGTTCATAAAACATTCATATATGCAAGCAGTATGGAGACACTCTTGTTGCTCGCGTCAGTAGTCTGGGGTGAGTCTTAAAGCCTGTGGACTCGTCCCATTGAGGTTAACCAGTTAGATCTTCAGTATCTCTACTTCCAAACCACATCACTTTGTGAGGTACTGGAAGGTCAGGACTTCAATATGTTCACTGTGGGGGGGGGGAACTCAACCCATAAGAGCTTCTAACAGTAAACCTTAGAGGAGATGAGGATTATAGTTTAGTTATGGAGCTTCTACTGTAAAAAGGCGAATCATGAATTTTACCATGGAGGGAGAGGGTAGGACAGTGACAAAAATATGCTGTGATGAACTTCAAGGACAACAACATGGTTATAAAACTTGAAATTATATTTATTTTCACAAGTATATTTGTGAGAAAGGTCATTGCAAGGAAAGGCCCAAAGACAATTAATCTCGAATTCATTATCCTTTAACGTGAATTTCTCAATTAAACTTGCATAAACAAATTAGGTGTTTGCAAAATCTAAAAGAAGTCATTATCTAAATATCCTTAATTCCCATTCTTACACAGTTCTTATAGCTAAAGAACTATAAAGTGGAATGATTAAATGGTATGTTTCATACAGTTCTTTATACCTTGAGAAAGTTAAGTGTCTTTGCAAACAGCGATCCAATCTACTTTTATTTTTTACTGAGTTTATTCCTGTCCTAATTCTGTAAGACAGCACACACTGGATAGGGGAATAAGATCAAGAGGCTTTTTCACTGTGTTCATGCAGCATTCTGTGCTACAAAGAGCAAGGCTTTCATCTTCTAATCCAGTACCCACTTAACCGCACTACAGAAGATTTATTTCTGCCCCCTCTTGCTTCATAAAGGGCTCAAAATTCTGTAGAAATTTTTGACACTTGGTTGGAATAGTTCTCCAGTCTCTCCTGGTACACACACATGCATGTACACATCATTACATGCACATACATACACGCGTACACCCGGACATACAGATGCACACAGACACCTATTCCTCCAGCCTCATTTTCATAGGGACACAAAGCCTGGGATAAAATGATGGTTCATTACAGTGGTACAGAGCTCTTATCTTCATCCGGCAAGAGTCATTTCCTTCCAAAGATTGAAATGCAAATGTGAAAATTAATGATAACTGCATTATCTGATAGCAGAGATAATACCAATTCACTGTCAGAGTAATACACAGTCATTCTACGATTTCCCCCGCTTCTCACAATATTCTTCCTACTGTCAGACTGTATCTATGCTTAACTATGTTTCATAGGTGTCTGTTAATTTACTTCAAATGGCATTTCCCAGATCTTCTATCTACCACATTTTCCCAATCAAAAAGGAAACGAAATCAGCACTGTAATCTTCAAGCCCTTCTTTGGATCAGTAAAGAAGGGTTAAAAAAAAAAAACAACTATCATTAAGTGTGCTTCTCTGTCATAGAGGTCTTCTGGCCTCGTTTCCACTTTATGCAAAACACTCCCCATCTTCCCAGTTCTATTTCAACCCAAAGCAGCAGAGCCCAATCAGCTGCCTGCACCCTAATGCTCAGCAAGAGGGACCCTCTCCGAAGACTTCAGACCAGCCGTAGTCCACATGCAACAGATACGCATGTCTGACTTTAGACACTTGGCCTTAGCAGTCTGTAGCCGGGGGTATAGCTCATCGGCACAAGCACCTGCCTGGCAAGCACAAGGTCCTGAGTTTGAGTCCCAGTGCCAAAAGAAAAATGGGCATAGAACTCCATCATGTGTTAGATCAGGTAGAAGAGACCATGGTAAACATAATCTTCTGGTGATTTTTACATAATAACAGTATTTCAGAAAGCTTATTCACTGTACTAGGCTTGAGGAGGATATGTATCGAAGATACTGCAATGGCTACTAAGGCACAATTGCCAAAAAGACAGTAAAAGTAATACTAATGAAGATCTATAGAGCATTTGCGAAGCTCTGAGCTCCATACTTTGCGTGCAAAATCTTACTAATGAGGTAGTTATTATTATCAGCCCCATTTTATAAATGCCAAGGCCTTAAAGTATCAATAGTTTGCTCAGGTCACATAACTGAGTTACATAACAGTGAACACATAACTAATGCACACAGCAAGTGTTCCCCTCTCCTCTGCTCACTGTACCGCCCCACAGTAACTGCCCATTGTGGATACTCAGATCACATTGAGCAAACAGCTGCAGGGTTTGATGTCCCATCATATATCATTTTTAATGGTTCCTAATTTATGCCATTAATTCATCAAATCATCAATACAGGGTTTCATTTTCTACTCTATTTTAATGACCCAGGTTTAACACATAAATATCAAAATCTATTTAAATAACAGCATATACTTCTCTTGAAAAGTTTATGTCAAGGAAACTGATTGCTCAAAATTTCTGTCTGTGAATGTGCACACAGATACATATTATTTGTGGATAAATATACTTATGTACACATCTGAGTCACATATTGAAATTCTACTATTTACTGTAAATCCAAGGGTAAGATCAAATTCATTCAGTACTGTACCAGATACACCTAATGTTTCACTTTTACCAAGTATAGGAAGTAGCTAGGTTTTCCTAATAGAACCCGGTGAGCCGGCACCCTAAAAGGTGTCTGGCATGATCTAAAGAGCTTATCAGAGTAGAAGTGAGGACAGACAGATGGACGGATGGGTTTATCCACCTGAACTCCCTCCCTCTCTTCTTCTAATCCCAAGCACATAAGGCAGCTTTCCATACCAGGGCCTGCCATGTGGCTCTAAAGAGTTTTTTTTTCCTTGAATAAAAACACTTTATTTTCTCTAGGTTGAAAAAAAAATAGAACCAGCTATCCACCTTCTGCTTTTGGTTCATATCTCAATTTTTGAAAAGGTGACCTGGCTCCCAAAATCATCCCAAATGCATGCGTAAACCACATCCACATGTAAGCAGCCCTTTATAGATATCAGTTAGAGTTGTTGTAAATGCTATTTTCAGAGTAGAATTGGCATTCCAACCATTGCTCAGTGTGAGAAGACAGACTGAATAACGTTTAACAAGATTTGGTCCTAGGGTCAGAAAGGGGCACCGATGTGGAGAAGTCCCCTGTTCTCTCAAGCTCTATGCTGGGTCCCGTGACCAACATCTCTTTCAAATTCTACCGCTTATAACAGTATTTCCAAGAAGTTATTATTATTCCCATTTAAAAGGTAGGGAAACTGAGGCTTGGCTGATCAACCTGGCAAAAGTCATAAGACTGACTGCGTCAGTGAGTAAACACAGACCTGCCTCTGAGGCAGGAGACTTGGTATGGCGAACTGCTGTGGAAGTGGGTATGACCTCTCAACCTCAGAGATGCAGCACACACAGAGAAAACATTCACAAGCCCTGCACCTGGGACCAATCAGAGCACGCAAACAATAAGCAGGTTGCTGATAGGTCAACCTAGATCTGACATCAGCCTGAGGAGCGGCAGATACAAAAGATGGTGGCCATGGAGGTGGTGGTTACTGTCAGCTCTTTCAGGAGCTACCCTACTCTCCAAAGACTGGACTTGGTTTTCCTACTTGTAAGCAAACCTCATTTACTCTGCACAGCATATTTTTTTCCTTCCTATCATATATTTAATGAATGTAAGACCTTACTACCTTTTTTGCTTGTCTTGACTAATTCTTTTTTTCAGGAAACTAAGTATCTAAAAAGCATTTCTAGAAAGAGTCCCAGGAACTTTCCACAGCTATAACCGCACAAAAAATCATTATTCAATAATTAAGTTCATAGTATTCTTCATAAACTGAAGGGTTTCTGAAGCTGACAAAACATGAAAGTTATGAAGGTGGTAACCAAGAAGGAGTCACTTAGAAAGGAAGACGGTGATACAGGAAAAGCTTGGGCAAATCCTGATCAAAAGGCAGAACTGAACAGCAGGTAGTCCAGGAATTAGACTCTAAGCAAATGAGTGTCTGGAAATTTTTATAAGAGGAAAAATTGACAATGAAATTTAAACTAGATATGGGAAAATGAAATACAGAGAGAGTGACTTTTCTATTGGCCTGAACCTTACTGGCACAGTGCGTTTCTGTCTTTCCATTCAAACAGTACATAATTCCAAAGAGTATTTAAATAAGTGCAGATGGTTAGGCATTATGGGACGTTACCAGAGAAATATTTACAAATGGAAGCTAATTTTCCTTAAGACTGTTTAGACTCTACCTAATCATTAAGAGTTAACAACAGCTTGCTCAATTAGGATTTCCAATGTACCTTTTTGTTGAATAACAAATAAGGGAAAAGCTTTTTACACTGAGGAACTCACATTTGATAAAAATAGAACAGTTCAGGCAGGAACTGATTCATGTTGAGTGGAGCCATCAAGGACAGCTGTGGAGTTGTCTTCAATCAAACTCCTTAAAAATAACATAAATCCTGATCCATCTTAAATGATGTCAGCTCTCTGCTTGAAATTCTTTAGATAATTTCCTCATCTTTGGGTTCTGTTCTATTTTTAGAGAAACTTCTCTCTTAGGGTGACTCAGTACTGGACAACAGGGCTTTGAAATCAGGAGACCTTGAAATCACACCTGGCTCTGACCTCATGCTTCAACCAGTAATTTGTGATTAAACCGAAAAATAAAGTTTAATACTACAAAAGTTCACCATTTATAATATCAGGCAGACTACCAGGCATTAAAAACTCTGAGAAGGATTTTTCCTTCTAAATCCATGTTATGTGAAGTTTTCTGATAAATGTAACACACCAGGGAATTTAGTGTTTCTTATAATCTATCCTGGCTACAATAAAGCTAGGTATGTGATAATTAATTTCCTCTTTCTCAAGACACACCAACTCCAAAGCCATGATCATCATTACTAGACCTTATGTGTGTGATTTGATTCATTGTTTTCTAAAAGTTGGCACTGTTATATTCTATATTTTACAAAGAAGACATACGCACTGAGAAACTCCATAGTTTGCTGCAACCTCCCAGCAAGGGAGGGCTGGCAAATCCAGAACAGAAACCCGGACCCTGGAGGACGGAGCCCACACTCCACTTTGCTGGGGACTGTCACTAAAAACTAGGAAGTTTTTATCTTTCTCACACACTTGGAAAGTGCCAATACTGTTCTCTGAATAACAAAAATCTAGGTAACAATCCTGAAGCAAATGCTCGTCATGCAGCAGCAAAAGTATAAAAATACCTTCCACATTTTCTCAGAGTTTGAGTGAAGGAAATGAATGAATATTCTACCTAGAAAAGCAATAAATATTCAAGACATTTTCTTTTGTTATGAATTAAACTCGTTAATTCAGGGAGGGTAAATAATAAAACCTTTTTTCTCTCTTTTCCTCCTTTTTTTTTCTGAATACCTAAGGAAAAAGATGTGTTAGCAATTTTATAACACACAGAGGGAGATCTCCTTCCAGTCGCACCTGGTTAGAGTCAGACATTTTCCTTCCAAGTTTTGACAAACCCACATGTCACCAGAGGGGTACAAACACTTGCACCAAATGCAGGGGGAAAAATTACATTAAATCGAAGACATAAGAAGAATTTACCTGAAAACTAAAACCTCATCTTGATGTCAGCGTGATGTGACTCTTTACCTCTTTCACCCTCCCCTCTTTTCTTCATTTTAGCCAATAATTCAACCATATTTCTGGAGAGGCATCCAGAAAGGGTGGCACTGGCTTCGCTCATTCCCCACCTTCTGAGTTGCCTTCTTCCTCCAGGCCTGGGAAGCAGGAGCCCACGACGGGGAAACCTATGCCACGAGACTGTCCCATAATGAGGGAGACAGAAGGCAGCTCCTGCAAGCAGGCATATCTGAAAGGCTGCTTGAACTGATTTTTAAATGTGTAAACTCTTCTAAACATATGCACATTTAACTCCATGTAATAAAATATATAATTCCCACATTATTTCAAATTATATGTTGCCACCTTATCTAAACTAAGACTTTTCCCCTGAAGTCTTTGTTTCTCTCTCTTTTCTTTTAATTAAGGGAATTGTCCCTACATTGATGTTAGAAGCATCATACAGAAAGGTAAAAATATCAGAAGTCTGCACCTTCTTCCAAACTCTTAAAGTGTGGTATTATTGTATTTTAAATATAATACAATTTAACCGAAAACCTCGAGTAGCATTATGCCACAGCGTGCAGAATACAAACATTTGTGTGTATCATGAATAACATTAGAAATGACATCATAATAATCAGATATACTGTATCTTCATTTTTGTTTGCATTATATTTTCCAGCTGCTGGTTTCAGAAAATTACCACTGGATCCCTCTCCCCTTCATGCACAGTGGAGAGCAATTTGCAAAGTCATGCACGGGTGAAAATGTGATTTCAATATAGGAATCTTTCTTAATGAAAAATGTTACTGCTTTGGAAATTATGGCTAAAACTATTTCAAAACTCGCTTATATTTTAAGCATTATGACATAATGGCTTCCATTTATAAATATACTATCAATAGTAAGTTACTTAGTAACAAATAGTAGGTTATTTCCTACAGAGTTCCTGTAAAGATTCTAAATTGTATAAAACTATATTGGTGATTTGGAGCATTTTTGATCAGGTTTTTGTTGTTGTTGTTTTGTTTTTGCAGAGATAATTAAACATCGGATCCTTTAAATGCAAATTTAATTTTATTCATGGAAGTGGAAATGTTGTCAAAATGTAGAATCAAATGAGGGCATCTTTGATAACTCTTAAACTTCTAAATATATATCACGGTTCAATGTATGAATTCTGGCATGACTAACTGAAAAGCCAGCTCTCTAAGTACTACTGCTTCTGATTTTGTAAGCTTTCAAACTGTGCCCAATTTGAATTTAAATGTAGCTTAAAGAATCTCTGTTCAAAGCAAAATAGCGAGTAGAATTGATTAATTTTATATGAGTATCCAAGGAAAAAATGGTGGAAACGCAAACAGAGATGAAATTTTGGTTTTTTAAGTTTATTTAACAGGTGGATAAATACCTTCTCTAAATAGTGATGTTTATTTAAACACTCAGGTAAAAAGGAAAGGAAACATGTATCTTTTTAAAAATCGGAGTTGAGTGATTATAAGTTTCCCAAGCCAACTAAATTTTAAGGAGGTAAGACATAACTTCTCAATAAAAGCAAAAGATGGTTAGATGTTGCTTCTTTGCCCTACCTGGGCCATCCCAGTCCTCCGTCTCCACCCCAGGCGGCCCTGGCTTCTCTGGCTGTGTGTCCCCGTCTGACTCTGCTGCCTCCTGGATCCCTTCATCGTCACCTGAAAAACACCAACATGGGGAGAAACAGAAGGTCATTAAGAGTGATCTGTGACCCGCAACCCTGTGTAGAGTGCTGTATACTACACACCCAGTCAAAGATTTGTTGCACACATGGTCACCCTGATGAAGGTCCATTACTAATTATTTTAACATTTGTTGTGGCTTAAATATAAATAAAATCATCTTCAGTTATTCATAAATAAATACATAAAACTACTATAAACAATAAAGAGCATTCCATCTAGGTCTTCCTTTGGAGTTATTATTAAATGTAAGAAGAAAATCAAATAGCAATATATAATTTTTATAGTTTTTCCACACATAAAAACTTAATTCATTTATTTCCAAATTATAATTTTGTTTTCAGTATGAGGGATTGCACCCAGGGGACCTTTCACAGAGCTATATACCCAAGCTATTTTAAACTTTTTTGGGACAAGGTCTGGATAAATGGCTAACCTACCCGGGCTGCGATCCTCCTGCCTCAGCCTTCCAGAGTACTGGGATTAAAGGTGTGCACCAAATAACTTTTGTACAGGGGATAGATTAGAACGTAATGAAATATAAGTTCGGATGAGACACGTTGCTGCTGGTGGTTGAGTTGAGGTTACTTTGAACACTTTTGTTGTTGCCCAGCTCTATGCTCACTAAAACCTGGCCTCATTTCTTCCAAGGACAGGACACCATAGGTAAGCGGCTGTCATAGACAGACAGCCAGTGACCCAGTGTAGACAGAAAGCAAGAAAACAACTCTGCAGCTTCGGTAAATGCGGGCAGCGCTTTCACTTAAAAAAAAGAACGTGTTTCGGGTAACAATGACCCTACAGTAAAAGAGAAAAACATGCACAATGTGAGCATATTCTAAAGATGAAAGTCTAAGTTAGGAACACCTTCATTTTAAGTAATAATGCCGCAAAGTAGGTGCTATTCTAAAAGAAAGTAATCTTTAGCATGGCGCACAAGGTGCAGACGCTAAATGATACCCAGCCGTAACTGGTGACAGACAGCAGACAAGAGAGTAGCAAGCGAGGGGGAAGCCAGAGCGCCTGGGACCTTGTGGCACTAGCGTTTTGAAGCACGTGGCTCGCCTGCCGCATTCCTCTGAACACTCAGCCACCATTTCCCACAGAGCTGTCCGAATTTCCAATGGCATTAATACCTTTACGTAATTTTACAAGATGAAACATGCTGAACTTTTGAACCTGCAGAAAAAACCAAAAATTTCCAGGAAATTGTTATTACCCTATGGGACAGTCATCTGATGTTGATCTCAGTTTTGAGCCTTAAACTATATATATTTCACATTCGTTTAAGTGCAGCATTATCAAATGAATTGTTTTAAAAACTGGAATAAAGGTGAGCGTGCAGACACCCACAGACACAGCTACTGCATTCCGTTTCCTTCAAAGGGGTGCACTGGTGCGAGGTCAGAAGGAATAAAACCCACCATCAGACCACACCACTAAGCCCCATGCCTGGAATCAGAAGCTCCTGGGAAGACGAGTTATCTGGCCCTTTCACAGTGACCAGAATGAATGTCAAAGAATCGCTCATGAGGTACTGCGCAACCATCCACTGTGTGTAAGGAACCCCAGCAGGTGCTGCGGGACACGTGCAGAAAAATACAGATTCCACCTGGGGCTGCAGAACCCTTGGAGGAGAAGGTCCAAGTGCCAAGGGAGGTACAGAGAAATGCTGCCATCCTGTGCTCCCCTTTTCCCCATTACTAGCAGAACACAGCCACACGACCAGAGGTCGCTGGAGGTCAGGGGAGGAGTTCTGCTCTCACTGGTCCAACATGAGCAAGCCAGGTCCTGAGCCTGCACAGAGAGCGGGCTCCGTGACCTTTGCTACCCCAAAATGTGGCTACCCCAAGCTGACTCTGCCTGCCCGGCCCTTGCCCGGTGACGTTCTACCCACTGTCCCTACTCAGAGGTGTGGGGCCAGGCCAGGTACGCAGGAGGTTCCTGGCACCTGGTCCTTGACTCCAGGGCCAAGGGTTGAAGTCTCACCCCGTGTTTATGTAAGCGTTGAGCCAACGCCTGGTGGTGAGCTTGCGGGCATAGCTACAGTCTCCTTAACTAGATCAGAGGGTTTGAACTTTTCAGATCTTTTCCGTTTGCCCCTTCCTGCTGCATCCAAGGACCTTCTCCTCTGCCCTGTTTTGTGCCCATGGAGGCTGACCTCTGGGGCCTCCGTCTGCTTTGTCTTCTGCTTTCTGCTTGAGTTCAGCCAATGGCAGCAGAGCAGAGAAGCAAAGTGCAGAAGAGAGAGTCAGGGGCCTGCACCTCGGCCCAGAATCACTGAGGGCCTCCTGCTGAGTTCGAAGGCCCTCCTGCTTCCCAAGCTCCTAAACTAGCTTCTCTTTCCTGCTTCTGGACCTGAGTCACCGGCAGCTTCCCACCCCGCTTGGTTCCCCAAGCCCAGCCCACACCTGTGCACTCTGCCTGCAGTAAACTTCTGTGAAGGAGCGCACTTCTGAGTCACACCAGTCTCCCCAGGACCCTTCCTGACACACTGTTTCTTCCCAACAGCCTCATCCACTTTTCCGGTTTGAAGACAGTCACCACTTCTGCTGTATTTTGTGCACCATTTTCTTTAAATGGATTCTTTTCTTATCATTTGTTTTTAAAATCTAAGTTAAAAATCTTGTTAGAAAGCAAGTTTAAAAAAACAAAAACTTACCATTGCTATACATGGAAAATCAATATCATGTGACAAAAATAGAATGATAGATTTCATAAAAACACAGACAACGCTATCAAACTCTAGGTTTTACATCTGTTGAGACCCTGGGCCTATGTTCTCATTGCCTTGGCAGAGAAAGGAAAACAAGCAAATACTAAAGGAGTATTTAAATCATGGGGCTATGAAGTTGAGATTTTTTTCACTGATATGTGAAGGACATCAGAAGTTGAAAACGTCCTCCTGGTTGATTTAACACTACTTACCAATACATCAGTGTGTGACCTCAGCCTTCTACGGCATCACCAGAGAGGCGGATGCAAGTGGGGAAGACACTCGTCTTGACAACAATTTCTGTTTCCTTGAGGACAGAGCACACACGAGATCTACCGCTAAGAAGGTGACCTTCTAGCTGCGTTCCACAGACCGAAAGGCACTCATTCTGGGGCTGGTGCAGAGCATGCACCCAGAGAACTCACCCTGTAGTGACAAGCTACTAGTGCAACCTATAGTTTCTAAAGAGCATCCAGCCCATTCAAGGCATTCCTCATCGCTTAGGAATCCTGAAATAGGGATGTGATTGGAGAGCACATGGTCCAAGTTAGATCGATTTACTCTCCAGGAAATTAATGTGCAGGGTCTTCAGGGTCTGCCAGCTACACTGGTACTCCGGATTGGAGAAACTCACCCCCAAAGCCCCACCTTGCTGTTACTGCGAGGTGGTGCAATGTCTAGGAGGTGAGGCTGGCTGGACTTGGGGCTGTTGTCTGGTCAGTGGTAGTGAGCACTTGAAGTGAGTATTAGGAGCCTGGCCCTTACTCTGTTCCCTTTTGCTCTGGCCCTGAGGTGTGAGCTTTCTCTGCTACACATTCCTACCATGACGCACTTCCTCACCGCAGCCACAGGCCAACCAACCATGAACTGTCCCCTCCAAAACAGTGAGCCACAACAAACCCCTTTTTTGAGTTGATTATCTCGAGATTTTATTACAGTGATGGGTACAACTGAATCGGGTATCAAGTCCATCAAGTACCTCCTCCAAATCGCCCAGGCTTCAGGAACAAGGTCTTGCTCTCGTCATGGTAGCAGCATATTAAAGCAGTTGTACACATTATCTTTTTCCAACAAGAGGACAGTGCCTTTAGAGGCAAGCACAGAGGGCAACACTGAAACCACGTCCACTAGCAGCCTATACAAAGCTTGAAGTTAAAGTTGAGGCTCCTAACTGCCAGTGTAGCACTCTTTGAAACGCTTTCTTTTGCTCTCTATCTTCTCCAGTTCAAAGAACCATGAACAACCAAACAATCATCATCCCATAACAGCCCATTCACAAGCAGGCACGAGGCTGTGCTGTTAAAAGGCATCCATCCAAGGGCGCAGAGAGCAGACAGTAAAATGCTGAGCAGAACCACTTAAAGAGGTTAGGTTTTATGTTAAAATATTAGCCACATTATGCTTCTGTTCACACAAAGGAGTAAATCTTCCTGAATTTTACTATACTATTTTAATTGTTAGAAACATGGTGCCCAGGCAGAATGCAATTAATCGTTAACATTTATGATGATGCTTATTTTTCCAAGATATAATTAAGAAGTATGGAAAATTTTTAAAATATATTTTCTTTTTTATTTTAAAAATAAAAGAACAAAAACATTAACAAACACATACATTTACAAAATAACAAAAACAACACAAGCAATACAGAATTTCAGACAAGGTGATAAGAAATTAACAATGATTATTGTATTACATATTGATATCTTCAAGTTGGTTACTCAGATAAAGAAATATAGATATGCAAGATTGATCAAACAATTAAACATTAATTGTTCCTTTCAATAAAGCAATAGAAGTCAGTAGTATAACTATGTTAGCTATCCTGTGTATACACATATACATAATTTTCCCCTTCTTTCTTTTCTTTTCCCTCATCCTAGTTGTTTCTACTTTTGAGCAGTTTCCTTAACTTTCACAATGTCTATTGTACCTTCTAGTTTTTATTCACTCTTTCAGCTTCTTACACTAGTGAGATAGTACACAATCAGCCACCTGATCTTTGACAAAGGGGCCAGACAAGTTCACTGGAAGAAAGAAAGCATCTTTAATAAATGGTGTTGGAAAAACTGGCTTGACACATGCTGAAGACTGAAAATAGACCCATGTCTATCACTACACACCAAACTCAAGTCAGAATGGATCACAGATCTCAATATTAAAATAGAAACTCTAAATCTACTGGAAGAGAAAGTAGGTAAAAATCTTGAAGATATATGGGTAAGCAGAGAGTTCTTGAACAAAAACTAAGCTGCATGGGAAATACTTCAAAGAATCAACAACTGAGATGTCATCTTACTTAAAAGTATTTGCACAGCTAAAGAAATCACCAGCAAAGTAAAAAGAAGACCCACACATTGAGAAAAAATTTCAGCCAACCATCCCTCAGATAAAGGACTTCTATTTAGAACATATAAAGAATTAAAAAAATCAGCAAACCCCCAAATTCAAAGACCCTATCCAAAAATGGGCATCTGAGATGAACACAGGATGAATATACACAAATGGCAAATAAATACGTGGAAAAATGTTCAACATCACTAGTCATTCAGGAAATGCAAATTAAAACAACACTGAGATCCCATCTTACCCCAGTAAGAATAACTATCATCAAGAAATCAACCCATAACAAATGCTGTAGGGGCTGTGGTGAAAAAGGAACTCTTCTCCGCTGTTGGTGGGAGTGTAGACTGGTGCAGTCACTGTGGAAGTCAGTCTGGAGAGTCCTCAGTAAAATAGAATTAGAGTTTCCATTCAGACCAGCTATTCCTCTCCTGGGAATTTTTCTAGAAGAACTGAAAATATCATACCACAGCAATATATGTGCACCCATGTTTATGGCAGCGCAATTTTTAATAGCTAAATCTTGGAAACAACCCAAACGTCCATCAACTGAGAATGGATAAAAAAGATGTGGTATTTTCATATAATGGAGTATTACTAAGCTATAAAGTAAGATAAATCGAGGCTTTTACAGGTAAATGGATGCAACTAGAGACCATATTCATTAGTGAAATAAATATATTTTCTGTTAGGCACCCTACAATCTACTTGAGGAGATAGCCAATATGCATAAGAGCTGTAACCACTGATAAAAAAGAAAACCAGCTAAGGCAGCTCATGAATAATTCTGAGTGAAGAGACCTAACATATAAAAAGTAGAAGATGGCTCCAAGAAAGGAGACTGACCATGAGGAACCCATGCCATTAACTTCCAGTGCTGACCTTCATGTCAAAGGCTGTGAGAAGCCCTGAAGGTGCTTTGGCAGGGCTCTGTGATCATGTGACACGAATACAGTCAACAAATATTTACGGGGTTTCTAGGCACACACCTGTCAGAATTCGGGTCCCTGAGTTTCCCTACCTGGTTCTACAATCACACTCTGACTTGTCTCAGAATTCCTACCAATTTCTGCGACACTCTGGTTTAAGGTACTCTGATATATTTTTTAAACAAGTGACTTGTTCAGAACGAAAACTAACAATATGAAAAAATTGTGATGAGAAGTGTGTTTGGAAAAATACATTGTAGCGTAACCACAAAAGTGAGAAGTTAAAGGTTTCAGCAGAATCAAAAACATGATCTTTACTCCAAACAGAGGTGACACAAAACCTTCTGGAATCGTGTACCAAAACAGCACTTTCTGGACACCATTAGGTACTGAGAAGGGGATACAGGATGGCTCCTTCTCCCATGTAACTCCCAGACCAGAGTGGGACAGAGTCCAGAGGGACTTGTGACCTGGTGACTTGTAACTTGGATGGGAGTTCACAATGACACAGGCTCATCCAGACCAACTGCCTTGGTTACTTTTCTCTCGTTGCTGAGACAAAATACCCAACACTCAAAATGAAGGAAGGAAAGGTTTATTTAGTTTACAGTTTGTGGAGGTTTCAGTCCATATTTGGCTGGTTCTAAGGCAGAGTAGCACATGGCAGAGGGCAAACGTTCATAGCAGCAAACAACCAGCAAATGTGTGGAATTGCAGGCAAGCTGCCTCTTTCTCTCCTTTACCTTGTAAACAGCCTGCCCCCACCCAGGGGGTGTGTAGCTCTCACACAGTCTCCATGCCCTCCTATTCCACAGGCTCAGGATGTATACAAAGCACCCTGGCTTCCCGCTGAATCACTCAGTTAAACCTCCAGACTCCCCAAGTTGACACAATGTATCAACCATAACACCAACCTTCAGCAAGCCAGCCTTTGGACCACAGAAGCTTCCTGGAGCTGGAAACCAGTCAAACACCCTACATGCTGGAAGCAGGGTCCTGGATGAAAATGAACCTCGAAGGTGCAATGTCTAGTGGCTTTATGACTGAAAGGATCAGATTAAAAAGAGTACCCATCCCCCCAAAGAATCCCACATGAAAATATGATAGTATCAGAGATTTTATGGAGGCAGCAATAGCAACATCAACCTGGCAGTGAAACTGGACAACTCAAGGGTGCAGCAGTAGCTTCAAAGGCTCCAGGTACCAAACAGAAACAGCATGAGAAATGCTCCTTCCCCATTCAGTATCGGCCAAATTTACCCATCATTATTCTCATCCCATCCCTACTAAGAAAACGAAATGGAAAATGCCTACAAATCTCCGGGAGTTATTTGTTGCAGAGGAATTTATTAAATCACTCAAAATGAAAATATTACAACTCAATGTATTAAGGGCTGGATTGAACTAGTAATTCTCAATAATAAAACATTTTCCTAGTATCATTTCACTGCCAAATCAGAACGGCAGACGTTACATTTAACGGATACCCACATCCAGAGCAACACTAGGTGCCTGTAATCCTGATCCACTGAAGGATTTGTTCTAACTTGTGTCATTATGCAGTATATAGAACTAGAACTACTGACAATAAATATCACTGTGTATTTAGCTAAAGAAACACTGTAGAAACAGCTGACTGCACACAATTAACAGTTCAAAAATTCATTTTGCACCTATCTGAAGCTAGTTATGAAACTGGATAAGTATGTAACACATATCACATTAATAAAAGTAAGTTCCAAAAGAGGTAACAGTGTAAAGTTAAAATCTTTAGCCTTAAAAGCAAATTATAGGGACTTCCGGGAAGATGGCAACCAGGTGAGCAGCAAAGGAGCGATCCTCCTTGATAAACACCACCAGCTCGAGACAGACTTGGCGAGCGTGAATGCCGGGACCTCGGCTGGGAAGATCAAACTGAACGTGTTTCTCTGAGCTACCGGGGGAGATGCGGTAGGGCGGCCCAAACTGCCGTGGCGAGACGTGAGAAAGCCCCAGACGCTGGGAGCCGGGGACGCTCCGCGTGGGTAGGAGGCTTGGCTGGGTCCAAGCGCCCTGGGAGCCACAGCTAGAGCGGTCCCTCCCGACTCCCGAGCCGGCGCGGCTTTCCAGCGACTCCCGACAGAGATCGGCTTTTTAGCAGCGGCAACGCCCGGCAGTCTCACATTTCGCGCGCATCAGGAAGGCTGCGCAGCCTAGACCCTCGGCCTGGGCGGCGCGAGGAGCAGAGGAGCAGAGCATCCCGCTCCCTCCCCCAGACCCAGAGAGCGCGAGGAAACAAGTGGCTGCGAGCAGCGGATCGCGAGCATAGCACAAAAAACTGGCACCTTGGAACCTTCATGCCTGCAGGGACTCCGAAAACTGGTGAGCTGTCTGCGCTCGCGACCAGATCACCGAGTGGGGGAGGAGATCCATCCCTATACCTGGAGGGAACCCTGGGAGGGCGGGGGAGCAGTCTTACACACCTCACCCAGGTCACTCGGTATGGAGTATCTAACCAATATCTGTACAGCCTTTTAAGCGGAACTCTCAGCAGAAAGCTTAAGGGACATTCCCCCAAAGAAAAGTCACTGGAGCAGCCTCTGCAGCAGACCTTTGCCTGCTGGACTGCCTGGGGAATCTAATGCTCAATATTTTGAATCTGATACCCAAAAAAGGGAAGACAGAAGAACAAATCTCAGCAGAAAGCTTAAGGGACATTCTCCCAAAGAGAAGGAATCATTGGAGCAGCCTTTGCAGCAGACCTCCGCCTGCTGAACTGCCTGTGGAATTTATAGCTCCACATTTTGAATCTGATACCCAAAA
>PVLD010030924.1:0-16304 GCA_004027595.1 Dinomys branickii
AAAAAAAAAATGCAGGCTTTGGCCCGAGCAGTGGGCTGCCTGGCAGTGCCCTTTGCTGAGAAGGGAAACCCTGGTGGAAGGCAGGTTTGGGCACAGAAACAGAAGTCTGTTTTGGGACCGTTCCAGTTTAGATAATCAGATGGGCGTACTGAAAGCAGCACATTGGAAGAGTTCACAGACCCAACGGCTCAGGCTAGAATCTGGAAGACGGGGTTTACAGGCGGAACCGCTGCAATCCCTCTGTGCACAGGGTGCAAACAGAGAAGGGGACGCCTGGGTGGGAGGCTGGGCCTGGAGCCTTTGGGGGGAAGAGGAAGAAGCCTGAGCAGGAGCAGCAAGAAAGAGGGGTCCTGGGAAGGGGACTCAGGAGGGAGGGAGACTTCTGGGGCTCCCTGTGGGAAAACAAAAGGCAAGAGGTCTTCAAACACTAGGCATGGCCTGAGGTGGCAGTCAGAGGCCACGGAGTCCTGGGCGCTGCAAACCAATGAATCTGAAGGTGAAACGGTGAAGCCACCCTCAGGGGAAGGAAGGAAAGCAGGTGGGGTGGGGCTGGGGGCTGGGGCTGGCCAGTTCCGAGTCCTCTGTGTATGTGAGGTGGGCCTTACAGAAGCGGGCCCCCCAAAGAGGCTGAAAGATGGGTCGGGGTGCTGTTCCAGACATGGAGAGGTGGGGCTGTATTCTTTCTGAAGGTTCCATCTCCAAGGCATGTTCCCAAGTCTTGAAGAAAGATATTCTTTAATCATAAAAGATGTATCTTAATGGGCAAGAAAAGGATTTATAATTAAAACATTTCTAAAGCGAAAGCCCCAAGTAAAGGCAGGTTGGGACTGTGGGTAGGTAATGGCAGGCGGAGCTTTCTCAGGCACCAGGGGTGTGACCTTGAGTTGTCAGAGACCACATTTGTGTTCAGCAAGATCTATGTGTGAGGGGTGGATGCAAACATTCTGTTCTCACAGCCAAGGGTTGAAGCTGCCTCAGGATGGGGGCGGGGGTGGGGAGCCTGGCTAGAGTGTGGTCAAGGAGGAAGTCTTCATCATGGAGAGGTGTGCTGCTGTGTATCTGGGAGGGTGAAGGTGACACCCAGCAGCCAGCCCCTTGCTCCTCCACTCCACTCCTTGCTCTTCCTGGCCTTACACTCCCAGTGGCACGGCTATCCCTTAGCACTCTGTACCCCTGGGAAACTTGCAGCAGCTTCCAGTAACTGTGCCCACTGAGCTCAGGTCAGTTCAGCCCCCCAGGTACCATGAGCGACTTCCCCACCATCATCTCACAGAACACCCAGGGATGAGGAGGCTGTTCGTGTGCATTCTTAATCTTTTTGTGCACCGCAAAATCCAGTTTCATTCCTAGTTCTGTAAGAGCAGAATTCATCATAAAACTCGACTCCACCTTGTAGTGGGTCTGCACACTGCCCCTGGGCATGGTAGCAAAGCCCTCTGAGCCCTCCTTCTGTGGGACATTCTGAGCCCAGGAGCACATGTCCTCGACAGGACCAGTAAGATGACCACTGACTGCCAGGGCAGCAGAGTCAGTCATAAAGAGCCAACCAGTGTCTCAGTCAGCTAGCTGAGTTTTAAAAACATATTTTCTGAGTGAATTGATTGTATGGTCATATCAATCACAGAATTCTACTCTGGTGACAGTTTCACCTCTTCTGAAGAAACAATATGTTTTGGTCACTGGTAACAAGGACTGTGTGGCTTTTCAGACTGCTGGTTTGAGGTCTCTACTGAAAAGAACTACATCACACTTTCAGATCAGTCCCAGTCAGGCACAGATAGCAGCCCCAGCTAACCGAGAGACTAAGGCGGGAAGACATAAAATCAAAGTTTGAGCTTGTGGAATTTAGCATAATCCTGTCTGAAAATAAAAAATAAAAAGAGCTGTGGTGTCGCTTGGTGGGAAAGCATACATGGGTTTAATCCCCAGTAACACACACACACACACACACACACACACGCGCGCGCGCGCGCGCACGCACGCACACACACACACACACACACACACACACACCCTCCTCCTCCTCCTCCTCATCCCGGCAATGATTTTGGCTTTTACTCCTGGCATCTTTGCTTCTCTTGCTCTGCCTTTCTATCACATTTTCAAAAGTTACTGCCCTTTACAACGTATGTTTTAACCATCTGCATTTACTGAGACAGTATGTTTTTTTTTAAAGTTTTCTAAATCTCTTTTCAGAGAAATTGGCCAAATAACCTGAGTGGATATATAATACACCTTAAGGTATTGACAAGGATAACTATCATTCTGCACAAAATATTTCCTTACGTTATTGATCCCTAGAAAACGACCCCAGACCTCTCTTATACACTCGTAAGTACAGCAGAAAGCCCCCTTCCTGCCAATTCCCCTGGGTCCCCATGATAAACTACCAGGATTTCTGGGTGCACATTTCGATCCTCCATATCAGTGTCTTTTGCACAATGTCCTGAAAAACACCAGTGCCAGGCACTGCCCAAATGTCTGCCAGGAGGAGGACAGACACCCGCCAGCAGGGTAATCGCAGAGCCAGCTGCTCCGCAGCAGTGAAAGTGACCAACCACAGATGCACAGATCAATACTGATAAAGCGGGAAGGAGTGAGGCACAAGTGTATGCTGCACAATTCTATTTCAGACTGGTGGTTGTCTAGGGCCTGGTCAACCTGGTGGACAGGGGCTGCGAGGGACACAGGAAACTAGTTTAGAGGAGTGTGCCCTAAGCTCCCTTGTGTTAAAGGCCTGGTCCCCTACCTGCAGTGCTGTTGCGAGGTCGTGCAACCTTTGAGAGGCAGGACCTAGCTGGGTTTGGAGGCGCACACCTGTGATCCCAGAACTCTGGGGTGCTGAGGCAGAAGGATCACATATCTGAGCCCAGCCCGTGCAGCTTAGTGACTTGTTAAGATCTTGTCACAAAATAAAAAATACAAGGTGTAAGAGTGTAGCTCAGTGTGAAGGCCCAGGACCATTACCGTAATCACACACACATGTGCACACACACATGCACGCACACACACACACACACACACACACACACACACACACACACGAGGTAGGACTACACACAAGGCAGGTACAATAATAGGGGTGGTTGAAGGGGATACAGGGGCCTTGGCTGCTTCCAGGCCTCTATGAGGCAAATAGGCTTCCTCCTCCACACACTCCTGTCATGAGGTGCTCTGCCACCACAGGCCCAAGGCAGTAAAGCCTAGAGACATGGACTGAAACCTCTGAAACTGTGAGCTCCTCCAACCTCTCCCCCTTTTCAGCGGATAAGCTTGGACATTCTGCAAGAGCAGTGGGAAGCTGAATAGCACAGTGAGATTCTGCATCTTCTGAGGGCTTGGTTTTGTGCCTCTGTGTTTGCTTCAATGTGTCGCAGTGCATCAGTACAAGTACATGTTATTTCTGTAAGTTATACCTCACCATGCTGATTATTAAATGAAGGGTCTGTGCAAGGTTGATATATGTTCCACAAAAAAGGGAGAGAGACCATGAAATAACCTGGGGAAATAACAGGATGGATGTGGTTAAACTCACTACTTTATACAGGCCTTCCCAGAACCTCTGCTAATTTGCAGTAGGGTAATATCACTTCTAATTTTCGTTAAAAAGAGAACAGGAAATGTTCCACCTGGTAAACGCTGCTCTGAGTAGCTTTAGGTACAAATCAATCCACAGTGCTCTCATGGACCCAGTTCAGGGAAATCTTGTCCTCCTGTGACGCAAAATAACACAACATATAACCACAGCCACTTAAATATAAATTGAAAACAAGTCTACAGCTAAACGTGTGGCATAACTAGGTATTTATGATGGTTACCATAAAATTTTGGTCTCTTGAAGATGGTCTAAACTCCAAATCCTTTAGCACCCAGCTGTCAATGCAAGTTTACAGTTTCATCCCTACAATCAGAAAGAACTCCTTGAAGCATCCCCATGTGACTTCTCAGCCTGAGACAACCAGCTTTTCACCTGATTCTGAAAGAAAAGCCAGGGAAATATAACTGTAAAAATAAGAGTCTCTGAATTTAATGAATCAGGCTATTTTAATATGAACATTTTCTCTGGGAGAAATCAGTGACATTTTTCCGAGGTGTCTCCTTGAGGTTTTGCAAAGTGCAATGGGAATGAACCCTGGGAGGTGCTCGGGAGATGACTGGCAGTGAACAGGAAGTAAAAGCCGGGCGGATGACGGTTGGGCTGCACCCGCGTCTGCTCTGCCAGGTAGAGGAGGTGATGCTAGACCCCCCCCCCCCCGAGCCACTGCTAGGTCTCCTTGGAATTGAAGCACCTAAGAAAGCAGCTTCTCTAAGTTCACACCCCTCCGAGTAAATACAGTCTCTGGAAACCATCTGGGCATAGGATATCTTGATGTGTGCTTTGCTCGAAAACAGTTTCTGTTCGGTTGTGACCCCACTAAAAGTATTCATTAAAACACTCCAGGACAATCCACATGTGCCGATCTTGGAAATCCCAAACTCAGAAATAAAATTTAAAATGACCAATGCCCATATCCACTTGTTGTGCCAAAAATGTCATTCTGGGGTTGGGCAGAAAATCTTTAGTTGTAGCACCTTGAAATACTGTAAGGAAATGAAGAAAATAAAGATTATAAACACCCTCCACCACTTAAACTTATGTGATCTTTTCAAATAAAACGATTTCTCTAAATAGGACCCAGAATTTCATCTGCTCCCAACATGCTGGGAGACACAAAAGTGAGCATTCTCTGCCTAGATCTGGCTTGTCCCACCCAAGGTCCAGCCAATGGGACCCAGAGCAACACCAACCTCTGGGCACAGATGTGCTTCACCAGGGCAGGAAGAAGTGAGGCTCCCAGAGCATGCATGGGACATTGCCTGACAGAATAGTCTGATATTTGTATCTTCCTGCTGCAGTGATCTGTAGCTGTCAAGAAACCCAGAAAGCACTTAGGCTTCAATAGTGTACTGATAAGTCACAAGGCAGCCCGCCTCACCCCCTTGTGGGAAAATTTTAACTCTCAATAATTCTCTCATTCCCTTACCTGTTCCACTTCAGTTCCCCTCGGCCACAAAAGCTATCCCCACCCTCATTCGCTCTGGCAGTTCACCTGCTCAGGTCGTTCTGACATGGGCAACTCCTGCCATTCAGGCTTCTGGCCTGGACGCCCTCCCGGCCGCTCAGGGCTTGGGCTGTTCTAGTCCAGGGACATCTCCTTACCCCACCCCACCCCCGCCAGAGAAAAGAGCTTAAAGGCCCACGCTTTCCTCAGCTCGGGGCTACCTTGGTCCGCTAGGTAGCCTGCTACTCTGTTCCTCCCCCAATAAAGACTTCTCTCATGTCAGAAGGTCTGGTCTGGTTCTGTGTGGGGTCTCGGTTTCTATCATGTACCAATGTGCTCAGGTCCTGACAGCCAACTATGGATTCTCATGAACAGAATGCTTCTGCCTGATCCACACTACGAAGATGGTCAGGAGGATGCCTGCAGTGGTGAGGTGGGTAGAAAGAAAGAACAGGGCATGGTTTAGACAAATAAGTGAGATTCTATCAAGGATGAAAAATGGGAAGCGAGTCGTGACACATGTCAGTCCTTTGCCATCATTCTAAGAGGTTACACTCAAAACTACTCCGAGCTTCCAAATTCAAAGGAAATGCTGAGAAAATATTTGTGATGTTGCTGAATGTCAGATGAAATTCAAACTGCCAGAATTCTTTGTAGTTCTCACTTTCTGTCACCACATGGTGGCACCAAGCAAATGCCATTTTAGACAAGGTGACCTCCTGGAGCCTCCTTGGCTCCCCGGCTCCTTTTGGGAAAAGCAGGGGGGCTGCAGCCCTTAGGGGGCACCTGGTGTGAAGCTGGGAAGAGACAGTCACAGAGAGCTCAGGCACAATCTCATTTTACTGCCATGGTGAGTGGGATGGGAGCAGGTGGCACCAGGTTCTCTTGCATGCTCTGCAAAAGACCTTGTTTGTAAAGATCTATATTCATGAGGGTCTCCTTTGTAAAGGTCCTTGTATGTTATGATCTGTTTGTGAGGGTCCCCTGAGTGTGTGGGGTAGGAACAGGGGAGATGAGGACTAGCCCTTTTACGTTGTACGTGGGCAGATGTCATCAACTGCCTTCCTGGTTTTCTTCATTCCCTGGTGGGACCATATGACAAGAGGCCCTGAAGCATGGGGAACTAGATGGAAGGGGAGGACTCACAGAGCAAGCGGCTCGACTGGCAAGTCTGGGCACCATTAGGCTTTAGTACTTTGCAGACCATGTAAAAGCTTTCTTAAAAGCCAAGTTGAAGCCAATGGAGCCAAAGTCATAGAAAGAAAATATATATTGTGTCCCACATCCTCAGCAGGGTGCCACAGGCCTCCTCTTGTCACCAGTTCCTGACCAAGTCCCTGTCAGAGTGCATGATGGGATGCAGTGGACAGTCAGCCCTTCACAGGCAGTAGCCCTCTGTCTTTCTGTCCCAAGTCAGCTGCATCCAGGAGAGGAGGCTGGGAGGAAGGGCTTCTGAAACAATGTTCAGAGTTGCCAACTGTAGAAACTGATTCTGTTAAAAATCTATTAAAAATAGATTCTGGTTTCTCCAGAAGAGTTAGCAGCTGTGCGCCTTTCATAGGGCAGGAGCTGCCAGGGGACAAGAAAGGGGCAGCGTGCCTGACTCCATGCCCTGCATCTGTCTCTGCCCAGGCCCCTTAAGCCCCAGGGCCACCCTCATAGCACACAGGGCTGGGGCCATCTGGATCTGCACCTGCTCTGAAGAAACAGCAATGAGCTAGTTCTCCTAGCAAAAGCCAAGTTCCAGGGCAGGGGACTGAGCCCTGTGCTGCCCAAGGTCCACCTCTCACTCCTCCATGATCCTCGGGGATAGAGATGTTATCTCCTCCCTTTAAAAATAACTTACATCCTGCATACTGTAGGAACAGATGACAAGAGAGCCCAGCCAAGACTCTGCCACTGGGTTGCCAAAGCCAAAGGCCAACAAGGGAAGTGAGCAGGAACCCCTGACACACAGGTTTGGTCACACACTGTCCCAGAAAGCACATATTAACTTTCAGAAACTTCTCTGAAAATTGATGGCGCACATACACCTGGGTGGAAGAGTTTAATTACTGACACCACTACAGCTAGGCATTTGGAGGGAATAAAAAACGCAGTTTTTAAAGGATTGAGCACATGTTACCCTAAAATACCCACCTTGTCATAAGGATACCTTGAACTGAAGACTACTAAGAAAAAGCACACACAGGACAAGCTTTCTTGCTGTAGCAAAACTCAGTCCGGGAAAGGTACAACCCCTGAGGCAGTCAGGAGGCAATGAATAACTTTATTTTACAACAATGGCCCTGGCTAGAATAACTTCCAACAAAAGCCAGGCAGTGAGTGCCTGTGAGCCAACACTGTTGTATGAGGTGTAAGGAGGGATTACAAAGGTGGGGCAGGACAGGCTGGCAGCTCTTCTGAGAAGCTAGCAGGGTGAGATTATTGGTTACAGGGCTAGGTTAATGACCATCAGTTACAAGACTAGATTAAAGACCGCACCGCTGGGTACACTCAGGTATCCTCAATCTCTGGGTATGCTCTCCTGGTTGCAGGGGTCAAGAAAGCAATGACAGAGCCATGAAACACTTACAGAGCTAGGCAGCTTCAAAGAAAGCAAAGTTTTGAAAAGAACCACTTTTCCTAGTACAGTTTTCTCTTTCACTTTGGCATCTACATCTTCCTAAAAGTGAAACACAGCTCCCCTTGTAAAAGGGCTCCCCACTTCTATCTCCAGCAAGGCTGTAACAGAGATGAAACACAACCAAGAGTCCAATCACTGACTCCTCACTGATGCTTCAGACATTTCCCCACTGCTGGTCTCACCAATTACTCTGCCCTCTAAAGGCGTGTGTGTGCCCGTGCATCTGGGACCAGGTTGTTGTCCTGTGTCTCACTCAGTTCTCGGGATTCCTGTTGGTCTACTCAACAAAGGTGTGTGTCCTTACACCCCTCTCTAAGACCCCGCAGTCCCTGAGATCTATGTCATTGGTTACAACTACTTCAGGCTTCTTTATTCAAAGGCCAATTAACAATATTAATCTCTGTAGAGGCTTCATATGTTTTTATAATAAAAAAAAAGCACCTGTATTGTGGAGGAGTCCCACGCTTGGGTCTGCTGACCCACAGAGACCAGGTGGGTGTAGATCGCCAGCATCACATCTCTGTACAGAGTCCTCTGGGCAGTGCCCATGTGCTACTACCCCTCCTGGCTGAACTCCACAGTCATGTCCTCCAATGACATGAATCCCTGTGACAACATATTTTGTTCAAAGGTTCAAAATCAGATGACAAAGAAAATACCTTTAACTGGGGCTACATTTTCTGTTTATTCTCAAGGCTCTGAAATAAATGGTATTACAAAAGACTTATTTTGGGCCTAATTTTGTCTAAAACTTTGGTGTCGCTCAGTTTTAAAAGTTTTGATATACCACAACTCATTGATATATGTGTATAATTTAGATTCTTTTAATATAAAAAATTCAGTATAGACAGACTTCCTACAACTCTTCTTCCCACATCCCAATGGATGATCCTGAGTCTTTTCTAGGAGACTCACATTCTTCTGGGCCACTGCAGCTATATACCAGGGAGCCAATGAAGAGATCAATGGAAGCTGTGGGGATCATATGCCTGACAGAGCTTATGTATAAAGATGCACATATGTCCAGGGCCCATGGAGAACAAAGAACAGGTTAGTGAGGAGTTGAGCCCAAAGAGACTGCTATAACAGGACAACACCTATATTGAAGTAACTGCAATATCTATAATAAGAGCGGTATAATCACATCAGAGATACAATAACAATTTGATAACTACTTTCTTATGCAGCTACCCAGGCTAGCTGTGAGAGCAGAACATTTAATTGACAGGATATTCAAATATCTCAAATAAGATCTAAGTTACACGAGGAATCTAAACAATCAAATTGATAGCAGAAGGGACTAAGTGGTGGTTACCAGAAGTTAGAGAGATTTAACCAGGTCTTGGGGCTAAGGGAGGGGGAGATTTAACCAAAGGGTACAAAGTTTCAGTTAGTAGGAATAAGTTTTTGATCTCCACTGCCCAGCAAGATGACGACAATTAGTAACAATATGATGCAAGTTCAAGACAGACAATTGCTTAGCAGGGTCAAAAATTGATATAGAAGTGCTAAAGCTTGTACTTAGGAAACAAAAGGAACAAGTGTGTCAGAAGCTTGCGTGAAATATCTGTTCATGTGCCGCATGAGAGTCTGTAGAATATAAGGCAGAACTGTCCTTTAAGCCCATACACATGTGAATTGGGGGCACAGGACAGTCGAAGATGAAAACAGCAATTACTAACAACTTAGGTAACGTCTCAAGTTCATAGAGACCATCAGGCAGCTCCTTGAGTGCACAGGTATCAAAGAAAATAATAGCTGAGGAACCAGGGATGTTAAAAAAGGATGGGCGAATAGTGTAAGAAACTGCAAGAGTAAAATCTGAAAGGTACAATAGACATTGTGAAAGGGAAAGAAATTGTTCAATAGGAAAGAACAACTGGGACGGAGGAAAGGAGAAATGAAGGAAGGGGGTAAAATATATGTATATTACAGAGCGCCCTTCCCAGTCCTTGTAGTGGCCCAGGAAGTCTACATTTGTAATCCTATGAAAAGTTATTGGGTTTCTAGTGAGTTAATTCTAATCTTCCAGTGCAACCTGCGGTGAGAATACAGACACTAAGGCATATTTGTAGTTATGGGGAGCCTAGGGGTCCTAAGTCCAGCCACAGTGATGGCCATCCGGAACAAAGGCCTCCACCCAGGGCCAAACCTGGGTCTTACTAATTTGTGAAGAAGGGAGCGGCTAGAGGATGAATGACTGCGAGAATGGCAAGCAGTATGAGCTGGGCTAGGGAGGCGGCCTGAAATCCCCTCTGCCATACACAGAGAGGAGGACATGCAGAAAGTGTAATCTGCATAACTCAATTGAGATAGGATCTAATGTTTTGGGGTCGGTGCTTCAGCTCTGGTGTGTAATCTTTCAAGCCCCAGAAAATCACAGCCTCTATCTCGACACTCGATCCCAGCTGACAGCATGGAGCACTGGCTCTTCATCCCACCTCATCGTGGCTCACACATGGGAACAATGAGGGGTCAGGAGAAACACTGCCTGCTGTCTTCAAAGACTACCATCAGCACCTGGATTGGACTGATATGCATTACTTAAAGCCAATTGATGGGATAAGGCCAATTCTGTACATATCAATACACGGAAATAGGGCCAATGAAATAAAAATGCTCAAAAGTAAGGGGCAACTGGGGTATGGGAAAGGAGAAGGGAAAGAAGGGGAAATATGTATGTATGTATATACAGGACAGCTAACAATGGTACTGCTGTCTTCTATTGCTTTACTAGAAGGAACAGTTATTGATTACTGGTTTGATCATTATTGCATGTCTCTATTTGTTTTCCTGAGAAACCACTTTGAAGATAACAGTAGTAATACAACAACCATTGTTAATTTCCTACCACTTTGTCTGCAACTCTGTATTGTTTGTATTATTATTATTATGCTGTTTTGTAAATGGATGTCTGTTTGTTAATATGTTTTCTTCTTTTATTTTTAAAATAAATTTTAAAAAACCAAATAAAGCAAAATCAATACAAGAGGAAAAAAAGAAGAAATAGGGCCAGGTTCAACCATAATGGAGAGAACTGCTCCTCCTTCAAGGAGAGTTGCCCAGGTGGTCCTCCCCAATATTTATGTACACAAGATAGCTAAGATAATTGTACTACTAACTTCTAT
The DNA here is from genome assembly GCA_004027595.1 of Dinomys branickii. NCBI lineage: Eukaryota > Metazoa > Chordata > Mammalia > Rodentia > Dinomyidae > Dinomys > Dinomys branickii. The sequence continues at coordinate 10,797 of PVLD010030924.1, forward strand.
GCATTCCCTGAAAGAACAGTTAGTGCTTACACTCTTTGCTCAATTTTACATGCCTCTATCTGGGAATTTGAGCAACTACTCTGAAGATAACGATATGTAATATAGCAACCATTGTTGATTTCCTATCATCTTGTTTTGAAATTCTATATCCTTTTTCTTACTTTTTAAAGTTCTCCTTAAACTTAAAAAAAAATTTACAGAAAGGATGGGAGAAGCGCAGGTCACAGCCAAAGGCACTTTCTGAAAACCCACGGCAGAGCTAGGAATGGGTAGAGGTTTGGAAGCTGAGAAAATGACACTTTCCACAACCAAAACATAAATATTCAAGCTAACAAGTAGCATGAGTGAAAATGGTAAATATACAAAAAACCCCTCTTCTGTAAAAGCAGTCAGAAGCTGTAAACGGGTAAAATCAACTTTTCAGGACTCTGAGCTAACTCAAATCTTGCAGCTAACTCCAATCTTCTGAAGAACAAGTGCACAAGATAAAAAGCTGCATCATAGTAATATTATAGATGGCTAAGTTAGGTAGAAATATTATAGGCAGTTAGATAGGGTTGGACTCTCAAGAGTCAGTACAAGATGAAAACTCGTTATAACTATGGCTGGGGTGCATCTGTTGGAGTCTAGGGTTCAAGATAAAGATGAAATTGATACACAGATGATATCAGATCCTCCAAATATGATACAAAGGAAATATTATTCACTCTTAACCTGTTAGATGTTTGAAATGCCCAGTTTGTGTTTTCCAAAATTGAAGAATGAATCCTAAGAACAATGGAGTTTAAGAGCAAGAAATATTTATTGAGTGAAAGTTCCTACCAGAGGAACAGGAGGGATCCCAAATGGGTAGCCAGGGACCCCGCTCCATAGGGAAATTTTAGAGAGCACAACCACGTGGGTACAGTGTGGGTTACAGCTATGATCCACTGATAAGATTACAAGTATAGGGGCTGGAGGTACAGCTCAGTGGGGTAAGTGCTTGCCGCTAAGCACTAAGGCCCTGAGTTCGATCCCCGGTCCCGGAAAAAAAAAAAAAAGAAGAAGAAAAAAAAAAGATTACAAGTATAGCAGCTTAGGTAATGACCTAATGGAGGAAGCAAGTCACATAGCTAGTGGGCATGGAAAGATCAAAGCACTTCTATAAGGTAGATTACAGACCAGGGTCTTGGTTGCCCACTCAGGTGACTGATGCCTACTTAGACTTTATTAGTGATACGTGTTACCACTTATCTCCTCCCATGGGGATGATGTAGGGCTGGTCCTTCATTGTTATCTCAAGGCTTGGCCTCCAACAGCTGTAGTGGGTTTTCACGTTTTGTCTGGACTCCCTTGAGGACTCAGCCCTGTCTGATTGCGTGTAATATTTCTTCCTAACTTAGCTGTCTATAATAAAATGATCGGGCCTAAGATAAGTGCTAACACCTAGTCTAATAAAGACTAGCTAGACATTAGTCACCGTAGTGGGTGACCAAGACCCTTGGACTCATCCCTTCCTGAAAAGTGATTTGTTATCTCCATGCACACTTGCTATATGACTTGCTTCCCCGTTGGATCAATATTACCTACACGGTGATATTTACAATCTTATTGTTTGTAGCTGTAGCCCATTTTATTTCCATGTTGTTGTGCTCTATAAAACTTCCCTCAAAAGTGGAGTCCTCTGCAACCCACTTGGGAACCCCTCCTGCTTCTCGGGAGCTTGCTTCTCCCTCAATAAATAGTTCCTATCCTTAACCTCTTTTGTTCCTTAAAAATCATTCTTTGATTTCAGGAAACATGAACTCAGCTTATCAGTTACCTAGCAGGTTAGGAGTTATATTTCCCTTATACCATGCTTGGATGCCCTATATCATTTCCTATGTCAAGAAGAACAGCAATCCAGTGTCATTTTAACTCTTGCAATTTCAGTCTCTCTTCCGAATCCCTGGGTATATTTGACAAAGATTTAAATAACTGAAACCCAGCAGTCTGAAAGTAGGACAGTGGGGCTAGAGCTCTCCCAGAGCTTCTCTCTGGGCAAGCTCTCCTCACCCTGACTTGTGTGGCGGTCCTCCGGAAGATCTCACCCGCAGGGCTGATTATCTTATCTGTGTTAACCCAACGCTTTCCTAGTGTGAGATGCCTCATCCTCTGAAGCACTGTCACAAGCATTTAAAGGCAGAGTTTACCTGTGGGTACCATTTGAGGGAAGCAGTAGCCTAATCAAAAAGCTGAAAAGGGAAAAAAAAAAAAGAGGATAGAAGTGCCCCTATAAGTTTTGAAAAGCCCGTGGATTCCTGAGAATCTAACAGCCTATGTATAGCAAAGCTCAGGGCTGTGAGTATGCTCAGGACAGACTGCTGGAGTCCTATCACATCTGGAGAACCAGGGTGTGAAAACTAGGTACAGGCTTTTAAGCTGCCTGGATGACACTGAGACGACACCCTAACATTCACACAGCCATGTGGCAAAGACTTACTGGTTTCAGGAATTTAAGGAAATTTCTGCAGGGACTTCAGCTCCACCCACTAGAAGAAATACAGGAACTACAGAATTAGTTTTTTAAAAATCATTTAATAAGTAAATTTCAGCAAAAATAAATAAATACTACACATCGTGCCTCATGCCTATAATTCCAAAACTCTGGAAGGTAGAGACAAGAGGATCACAAATTGGAGCTCAACCTGGGCAACTTAGCCATTTAGTGAAATTCTGCCTCACAATAAAACATAGAAGGAGGACTAGGGGTATAGCTCAGTGTGAAGGCTCTGTGTTTCAGCCCCTAATTCCAACAAATAAATACACACACATTTCTTCCCTGTGGAGGGGGAAGGTCTTCATTTCTAGAGTTGTCACATTGCTTTATTTAAAACATCTAGTTTTCAACAGAAAATTGCAAAACAGAAAAGGAAAAAAAAGACCCATATGCATATGAAAAAGTGTAATCAATAGAAACCACTACTAGAGAAACAGACATTGGATTCGGCCAGATAATCACTTTAAATCAATTATTTAAAATATGATCCAAGATCCATGAAGAATGACATCTAAGGACCAAAGTATAGCATGGGAAAATACCTCACCAAATGAAAGATACTCATGGAGAGACAGCAATTTTAAAAGAGAACTAAGTAGAAACTAGAGATAAAAAGTACAATAACTATGTGCACCCATCTTTGTAGCAGCACAATTTGTAATAACTAAATCATGGAACCAACCCAAATGCCCATTCACTGAGGAATGGATAAAAAAAGTTGTGGTATTTTTATATAATGGAATATTACTCAGCTATGAAGAAAGATAAACTCGAGGCTTTTATAGGGAAATGGACACAACTAGAGACCATATTCATAAGTGAAATAAATCAGACCCACATGTCTAAACACTGCATCGTCTCACTAGTGTAAGAACCTGAAAGAGTGAATAAAATCTGAAAGATACAATAGATACTGTGAAAGGGAAAGAAACTGCTATAAAGAAAAGAACTGGAATGAGGAAAAAGAAAAGCAAGAAAGGGAAAAATATGTATATATGTATACACAGGATAGCTAAAATAGTTGTACTACTGATTTCTATTGGTTTACTGAAAGGAACAGTTAATGTTTAATTGTTTAATCCATCTTACCTGCCTATATTTGTTTATCTGAGTAACACTTTGAAGACATCATTATGTAATACAACAACCATTCTTAATTTCCCATCATCTTGTCTGAAATTCTGTGTTGCTTATATTCTTTTTTTTGTTATTCTTATAATGTCTGTGTGTTAATATGTTTTCATTCTTTTATCTTTAAAATAAAATGTGTAATAACTGAAATAAAAACTCACACAAAAAAATCTGTTCACAGTGCATATTAGTTGATAGAAAAAGAATAAAATGCTGGATTGTGTGTCCATTGAGAGCACACAGGGCGAGGATCAGGGAAAAAAGTAAGCACAAAAGTGGAACTAAGGAACAGCAAAACTTACCAACAGGCACAGTCAGAGAAGAAAGACAGAAAGGATCTGAAAGCACATTAGAAAAAACAATGACAACTCTAGTAAGATAAATTTAGAGTAAGAGAGCCATACCAGGACACAAGATAATAAAAGTGTTAAAAGGCCAAAGACAAAAAGACAAACTTGAAAACAGCAAGAGAGAAATGCCTCATCCTACTAAGGCTGACTTCTAGTGAGAAAACATGGATGGCAAAAGGTAATGCAAGAGCACACTCATGGGGCTGAGAAGAAAAATTGTCAGCCAAGAATTCTTTATCTCCACCAAAAACAAAAATTAAAACCTTTCCAGATGAGCAAACACTAAGAAACTTCATCACAGCTGTCTTAGTTACTTTTCTCTCATTGTTGAGACAAAATATCCCCGATGACCAAAGTTAAGGAAGGAAAAGGTTCCTTTAACTCACATTTTTGTGAAGGTTTCAGTACAATCAACTGCCTCTAAGACAGGGTGGCATAGCACAGGGGCAACATTTGAAAGCAGCAAAAGAGAGCAAAAGCAACAAGAACAAAATGGGGAAAGCAAGCCTCTTCTCCCTTATACTGTAAACAGCCTACCACCCCACTAGGGCAAGTGTAGCACTCATACCATCTTCATGCTCTCCTCTTGCACAGGATGAGGATGTTTACAGGGTAAGGGCTCTGGCCCCCTGCCAGCCACTTAATTAACCTTCTAAACCTCTCAAGTTGACACAATGTGTCAACCATTACAACAGTCAAAACTGCTCCAGAACAGAGCTCCAGAACAGAAGCTTAGGGTTGTTTGGAACTTACTTGGAGAGAATAGAGTAAGAGTTAAGGTATACAAAGTATCTTTTCAAGGCAATAAAAATATTCTGAAACTATGGTGATATTTGCATATGTCAGAGAACATACTGAAAGTCACTGAATTTTACACTATAGTGGACAGTACCATGTGTGAGTTTAATGTCAGTAAGGTTTTTTTAAATGAGAGAAGATGAATTCATTCAGAGACAATAGAGAAGCTTCCAGAGCCAAAGATGGAATACAGAAATGGGCTGGCGAACAAATGAGACAAGATACTCCATGAAAGTGTTGGCAGGAGAAGGACAGGGTCACTGGAGAGTCACTGACGGAGAAACATTCCATGACAGAGGGAGAAGAAAAGAGATGGCTGCAGAAAAATTAAGTAAGAAAAGGCTAAGATAACGCCCACTGGATTTGGAGTTGGTTATAACCCAGTCAAGGTCACTGGAGATCACAAGCAGGCAGGACAAGAAGCCAAATCATCCCATAGATTTGAAGGATGCAATATGTGGAGACTACACTAGGACTTTATTTTTTTTACACTTTTATTTTAAAAGTAAAAGAACAAAAACATATTAACAAACACAAAGTAGCATAAGAATAGTACAATCAAAACTGAGTTACAGACAAGGTGACAGGGAATCAATAATGGTTGTTGCATTACATATTGATAACTTCGAAGTGTATGCTCGGGAAATCTAACATAGTTGTACTACTGACCTAGGTCACTTTATTGTAAGGAATAGTTGATGATTATTTGTT